>JAQGBY010003803.1:0-18186 GCA_034698785.1 Mycogona germanica | reverse complement strand
TTATCCAGAATTTGGTAAGGGTTATTTTAATATTAAATATTGAAAATCGAGATCTGAAATTCCGTCGCTAGCGAATTTTGGTGGTTTACTAACTTTATGTTAAATGCAATTTCATTGAGCCGTTCGTGAGTTAGTCTCCGGACATGAAAATCAAAATCTCTGTTTTATAATATAGGATTTTGGAGAAAATGGTAACGACCACAGAGTCCATTATAATGGTTTGAAGATAAACTGGATCGGGATGTCCCGCTGACATACTTTAGGGGCAATCATTATGGTTTCCGGTGAAATGATTTTCCGGTTTCTGGATGTTTGTCGTCCTCGTTCAAGTTCAAACCATTCTCCGTGTAACCCTCGAGAACGGTTACGGTTTGCGGAGGCTGTCTCTAACAACCCCGTTTGCAGCGTTTAAGAGAGGGAATGTAAGACTAGGCTGTTTTCGTCGAATCCGCTCCCGTACACACGACCATTGCCCCATCACCACCACCACCCACGAAAAACGGTTCTACAGTCGAGCAAGCCATCTTTCCTGGTTCGGTTCAAATGCCCGGGGACATTGATCAATGAGGCTGTAAGTCAGCGTGCACTAATGGCAGGGCATTAAGAAAATTACTGGGTAATTTCATGGGCCAGTGTAAATAATCGTTCAAGTCCTATTGCCTGTGTCCTATGGCAAAACTGTCTCGGAGTATATAGACGCCACATTTACACTCTACTCGGAGATAGATTCTTTTTCTTGCCTCGCTGCGTCTTCTTCTGACGAGGCTCGAAGAAAGCGCATATTTGTCTGCGGCGCAACGTTGAATAACTCCGCCCATTCAGTTGTCACTGTAATATTTTTATGCTTTTGTATTTTTCTCCACGCACATGCATATACTTACACACAAATACTGTATATTATTCCATGGATAGGCGTAACAATGGCATGGGGGATCTTAGACGTAGTGACGTCTTTTTTCTTCGGTTGAAGATGACACGGAACTAATTTTCCCGATCTCAGGTTTCCCCTCCTCCACTCGGCTATATCGCTTTGCAACGTTTGTTGATTCCAGGCATTGTCTACTTGTGGTTCACCCTCGATGAAAATTGTGAATAGGGTTATCATTGTAAAGGTACACCATTAATTTTATCTGCGGCTATAGAAATCGCAGTAATTAAACGATGTAATTTTATCCGATTGCTAATACCGTCTATTCGAAAACTTAGACGTTCGCACGAACTCTGTTGCCCTACAGTATGTATACACGTAGAACAATTCTAGCCTATATTAATGCCTTTAATAATTATGTAGATACAGAGAATAATTTTTTACAGAAGTTTGTAAATTGAAGGAAAATGTGACCTATGACATAAACCGTGTTATAACACTTATAGTATTCTAAAGCCTATATTTTCTCAATTCAATAAGAACAAAAAATGAACTTATATCAACTGACTATTTTATTTATTTAGTTAATTTAAACGTACGTCAAAACGTCAGAAAACGTCATTTGTGTGTATTTCAAATATTACTGGACTACAGACTGTATAATGGAATTACTAAACAATATTGTGTCAGTCTGCCGACGAAATTTGATTCATTTCTAAATCTACACGTATTTTTGATGTGACATTAGTTTGTCAGTTAATTAAAGCAAAATAATTTTCCGTCGTACGGCCAACTGTTCTGGATTGTATTTCAGCCAACAGAGCTCCGAAATAAAGGGGCTGCAAATTGTACCGCAGAAATGACGGTTGATTAAGACGAGAAAGCATCGATGCTCATGATGTGTTTATACAGCAATTGCTCGTCCTCGCTTAAATAAAAGATTGCAAATTGGAACTGAAAGTCACGAAGCGATGTGAATTCTCGGTTCGCAATGACACACACGAAATGTGCCAATATATGAAACTGGGTGTTCTCGATGATGGTGTTTGTCTGCGATATGGGCGACACTCTGTACCCGCGATACAGGGGCGGAGATGGATTAGCATTTATGGCAGTTGTGGCTTCGGTCTACGTGGCTTTTGAATAATTTATTCGCATTGTGATATTCAAATTTCAAATTTACTCTGATGAATACAAAATAGTTGATCCAATAACGCGATTGCGGGCACCGCATGCAAATTTGTAGCCGCCGGTGATGCTGTGCAGAGGTTGTTTGGTGTGTGTACGCAAGATTTACCGACATGGTTATATAACTGAATGATCAACGTATATTTATGTTAGTTAATGCTCTGAAAATAATGTTTGTATAAAAATATTCTTATAAAAGATATTTTTATTTTCGTTGGTGGATTTTGGAAAGGCCATCTTGTTCAGTTATTCTTATCGTAAGTACAATGTAAATGTAAATGTAAACTTCCTCTTTTTCTTACAAGTTGCCACTTCATTCGATAGATTTACTTTTTTGACAAAACTATAAGAATTTTTGGCATAAGACAAACTTTGAACCTTAAGAATTCGAATGATGACGTCACGGAGTTGCACGTGCGTGAGGCCAATTGATAATGAAAGTAAATACCAACATGTGTGCCCAATTTTAATGGAATAAATTAAAGATTCGCAATTATATGATCAAATTTCTTTCGAAACGTTTTTTTTTGCCCACACTGTACAGTGGACTAAACAAATATGAAGTATTTTTAAATTTACAATTAAAATTGGAAAGCGTTTATTGAATCGAATGAAATTTCGCACACTTATTGGCAATACATCCACTTTTCAATTGCCATCGTGCATGTATGTGACGTCATCGTTTGCGTAATCGAAATGTTTTTACGTCATCGTTTACGTAATAAACATATCGCGGTCAGATCCTCGAACACCATTTTTAGAATCATGAAACAAAACAATGACGTCACAGACACTCACGTGCACGATGGCAATTCAAAAAGGAATGTATTGCCATGAAATGTGCGAAATTTCATTCGATTCGAGTAACGTGATCCAATTTTAAAAAGAAACTCCATTTTTGTATATCCCACACACTGTAGATATTTTTCTTGCAAAAGCAAAATTGGATTAAATTCACTGAAAAAACCATTCATTTTTGTAATTATTTTTTAAAAATCGAAAAGAATAACCCAATATGGCGTCAATGAAAAGCGCATCCATCAGCTGACGACAATATTTTGTTTACCTATAAAATAAGCATTTTTTTAAAGTTTAACATTAACCGTTTTCAATTCGCCAATTTTTCAGCCGAAGTAATTATCCTTATGAAGAAAAATGTTTTGTTGACTTTTGTTTCCATCCAAACCTAACAAATAGTTGAGGCGACGAAAACGTTTCCGCGCTTAACCTGACCCAGATGGCCTTTCAATTTGCCATCGTGGATGCCCAAAGGAACAAGTCATCGGACCACGAACACGATTAATCTGGAATGTTGTAGCCGATTGCTCACGGAGCTCAATTAACTGCATTATCGTCGAACAAGCGGCATGTGTATGCGTGTCTGGATGTGCAAAAGTGTGCGTATGCGTTTGCGCGCGACCGACCACCACACACATAGCCGATATTATCGATTTTTCTTCCCCAAACTGGAAAGACGATAAAATACCTGGGGATAAACGTGCCTAAGTGGTATAGCAACTTCCTATAGGCTGTAACTTGACGAAGATTAACGTATAGATCGCTGCCGCGGAATGCTGATCGAATAGCTGCCGGCCATTTGACGCTGACTTGATGAACGTGGTCCAACGACAGAGGGCGCTTCAGACGTGCGCCAAACCAGTATTAGAATCACACACTCTTCCAGAACACACGCGAGTAAATTAGTGATAAAAATATTCATTGCTTTTTGCTTCATTGAAGTTATAAGGTATTCAGTGCAGGATTCCAATTCGTAAACCATTAAGCGTAATGCGAGCTGCTGTACAGGTGCAATGAATTATATTCGTTGGCTTTGAGATTCGTGAGTAATTAGTAAGACTGTTTTCAAGTATATTTCCATTATTCAACAGCATAAGTGTCTTCTTTATCTCTATCAATTCTCTTGGGGCGCCTCTAACTTCATCATACCCCTGCTTAGACTTAGACTGGTTTTGGAACTTTTTCAATTCTGGATAGAAATCATTCAAAAATGATATTTTAGAAAAATTGTTTTTTTCTTACCCTACCTCCTTCATTTTGTTCACATTATTTTAACGTGAGATATTTGTGAAATCATTGTGTGCTTTGTGCCGATAAAGCCAGCGAATCTTTTAGTTTAATAATATATGAATTTTTGTTGAATTATTTTGTTTAAAATGAGTTATTATGATGGGATTCTCAAAAACGTCAAACATAAAAATTTCCCATCTTGGCGCTCCACGTTGTCAGTTTGGCAGTGGTCATTTGTGGGCCAAAGGTTTAGTTCGGTCAAACTTCAGAATCTTCAAAGTTTCAGTTTGCACATCGAATAGTGAATTTGATAAAATTAGGTCATCGTGCAAAGTCAGATATACTGTATATGGCCTACCCAGATTTTAGAATCGCAACTGAAGCCAAATGAGCCATGTCTTGGCATACAGTATGTTATTTTATTTCGCTACTAGGTAATGGCTTTGCAATCTTAAGAGTGGTTTTTGTTCATGAGCCTAATAAATAATTCCATTTAGCAGAGCCTGAATAAACAATCAAAATTACCGACATCAGTTTAGTTTTGATAAAAAAAAATATTCGATAATCGCGCGACTTAAGTTTCGACATAATCTTAATGCTTTTCTATTTGCCCCGCATCGGGCGGTGCAAGAATCAGTAGCGACTAACACGAAGAAAAAAAATGTTATTAGAAAGAAGAAGAAAAAAAAATCAGCCAGCCACTAACCTACTTGCATGGTGGAAATCCAGGTTTATCCAAGGCTGTCTGGAAGATCGCTGTCGCGCTAACGCTATTAGATTGTAATTTGTGACAGTCTCTAAATTTGAGCATTAAACCGGGGCTTTGTCTAATGATTGTTTCCAGAAAATATGCACTAAGTATGTGTTGCTTATTTAAACCGTACGTACACGTGCATTACGCACGTAGAGATGCGCCTACCATTGCCACCACCACCACCACCACCACCACTACCACCGTCGTCGGGCCATTTGTGCATGCGATCGTAATACACTAGCAAGTGCCGGCTTAGGTGAGCTTTAATCTAACGACCGTCCCATAGATCGATAGATATATCGTGTACCGAAAACCCCCACCACCCACCACCACCATCACCACACCAACACACACACACACATGCAATATCTAATGAAAAAAACAACATCGGTCGTTTGTCGTGATTTTCGATAAGCGAACGCCCCCCACCTCCCAACCCATCCTTCCCTTACCCCCATCCCGACGATGGTGTGTGGTGCTCGTAACGGCGAGTGTGCTGATTTAGCTATTATGCGCGGCTATATGGATGTTGCCGAGCACACAATATATTTTCATTTGATAGCATCCCCCCGGAACACATACGATAATTTGTCACACAAGTTTTGCCAGTATTTTGCGATATTAAAGTGTTGGTAGTGATGGCGGCAGCTTATCGTGCGTGCTGCCAGAGAAAGACGAGGTCCTATCATCGTGAGGAGATGAATTTGGACGCGAGGTACAATAATCTGATGCGGATTTAACGGTATTTGAACTCGTGTATGATGATTCCAGGACAGTACTGAAGCGGCGCACACCAGATAACAATAAATTAGTTTTGATCATTGAGAGAAATAATCTCCTGACATCCTCGTATCCAGAAATGATATCCTGACTTTTTAAAAGTCGCCCACTATGAAATTCACTTTTACCTTTATGTGAAATTGGGGAAATAAAAACGTCAAGAAAAACATTTGAACATTGGTTGACTACAGTTGATTATTTAAAATAAAAAAATAAATAAAAATTTGCTGAGGTTCCTGTTCCGCTGTTGTTCGGATTCGAACACAGGATCATTGACAAACATCACCAATGCTCTTCCAGTCAAAAAGTGTGAAACATTTCTGGCAACAATACCAATCATTTCATGTCACTCTTGTATAAAAATCGCTATTCCTGGAGGTGATCCACAAATGTCCTGGATTTCATTAATCTCTTTTAATTAATAATTTAATAACAAGCATCTTTTAAAATTTTAAAAACAATGAACAAATGTTTAATTAGATAAGTTGAGAAAAGATGCTGGACTCATTGAACAAATGTTTGTAAATAAATTATTAATTAAATAAATGAAATCCAGTACATTTGTGGATCATCTCCAGGAATGGTGATTTTTATACAAGAGTGAAATGTAGTGTACCAGAATTTTTTTTACAATTTTTGACTAGAAGAGTTGTTTTTGAGTTGTTTTGCGAATATATTTTACGTGGCAAAACATTTTTATTGACACTTAGAATTTAAGGTTGCGAAGAAGAATAGAAGAATATTGAAAAAGGATAGAAAAATTAATTTATATTGTTATCATTAACAATAGAAATTAATTTTTCTATTCTTTTTTTCATTCATTCGTAAGTCGTTATTACATTTTCGTTGCTTAACAAATCGTTAGATGTTTTTTATAAAGTCCACAGTATGTGTATTTGTTCACTTCAAAGTTATGAGAAGTAATGATCGTTTTCATTTGAATATAATGCAAACTATTCGTAGCAAAAGTTTTGTGAGAGTTTCAGAGTTACGGTTGAGAGATGTTCTCTTTTTATTAATGGACCAAGCGTTTTGCTATAAAATTATGTCAATTCACATAATACGCTCATCAGCCTCATGTGGGGCCAGGATTTCGATGTTATTATCATTAACTCGGAAAGCACTTTGCATTAATGGGCGAGCGAAAGCCTGCCAGCAACCAAAGTTACATTAAACCATTTAAGCTCTTCTTTCATAAGCTATCAAAATGTGAAAAATGCAATGTGGTGGTAAGATTGTCATTTATCTTTTTCCCTTTTTCCACGAGCCGTATTTATCAGTTAAACTTATGTTCATTAAGTGGGGGAAAAGATTTGTGCCCACAACAATACATCGCACAAATGATTTCCAAAAGCAATTAGTTCAACCGAAGTTTTATAATATAAAAGCTTTATTCGACAAAAATAACTAATTATGTTTGGCTGATTAATAACTTTTATAATTCTTGTATATATCTCAGTATTTATCGTGGTGTTTTTTTTAAATTTATCTAATCCCTACAAATTGAATTATGCTGATAATCCAGTCAAAGATTACACGATATTATCGATTTTGACCTGTTTGATTCACAACGCCTTTTTTAATCGTAATTTATTCCGTCATTTCTGTCGCATCGGCCGCATGCATTAGAATATTTGCCGCACCGTCTTCTGTCCTCGTCATCAACTCTCGCAATAATTATTGTTTTGTAGGACTTGATCTGTTGCGTAACAAAGTCAAGCTACTTTTGACGTATGTAACAGAAAATACGGTATATCGATGTGACTCGCAAGCTTCTTGTCGCTCTAATAATTTTGCCAGCGTGCAATTAGCTCCTAATTTCGTCTATATCCCATACCATCAATTCAGAGCTAAATTTAGTTTGGAGTTTGACTCTTCGCTGCGTATGGCCCTGTGTGAGTGAGAGTGCTGCTGGGATCGGTTAACCTCGCCATTATATAGTTCCCTAGAAGCATCGAGATGAATTTTTTTATATATTTTGACAACGTCGCTTATTATATATTTTTTTCTATAGACTCTATACATAATGTGTTCGAAAGAATCTCATTGTGCAACTTGTGCTATAATCATTTTCATTTGATATTGATATAGTGCCTCGAGCGACCGGTTATGAGAACGGGCCCTGATGTTGAGGCGCCCAAAGATGGGATCACCGAACTTGAAATCTAGAATATCTAGTAGAACCTGATTCTCATTTGTTCGCGAAGTCATATCGAAGTCGAGTCATTCATTTTAAAAATTGATATCAGTTGTGACTAGTGGGGGTCATCAGATATGATTAATATCGGTATTAATTAGTAGTGAAAACTATAAAATCCGGCCCAGTTTTAAGAACCCGGCGATGGCACAGACTTCAAATTTCTTTCTTTGGAGGAGACAACGAAATTCAATAGTTTGAAGAACAAAGCGGCGAGACTAATGGCATTTCTGTGCCTATTAGCGCTTTTGTAATAGGGTCAAGTATCTTTACTCTCATGCACCGTGGCGCGTAAACTATTGATTGATCTCAATTCTCGACGTTTAGTTTTTATGACATTTTAATAGATATCAGCTAATGTGTGTGTGTGTACGTCATTGTAATTATCATTACGCCAGGCGCTCGTAAAAAAAATTGCGAGAGGGGAGGGGAGGGGGAGATGAGAGAGAGGTTCATTTATATGCTTCCTGCGATTAAACTTATAATTATCACCATAATCTCCATTGTTTAACGTTTAATTGAATATGAATTCAGTGATGGCTCTTCAATAATTTTATTATATCCCTTCGACGCATTTGATGAATCTCTTGCCATAGTTTCGCCCGGCATTTTAATATTTCCGACCATATTTCATTTTTGTTCATAGTACATTTAATAATTACCAAGGCCAAGTTAAACACAATGGTTGACGAAATTAATTTTTTAAAAACCGAACCCATTTCGCAGGTTACAAACTCACCTGAATCACGAATGACATATACAGAATACGTAAGAGTATTTCAATAATTCATATTAAATTAGTCTCTCTACAAATATAGAAACTTTGCACACACAATTACACAATTAACTAATAGGAGTCCATATGCGTTTTGCGTTTGCGATTTGCGTTTTACGTTTTGCGGAAATGTTGCACTGCAATTAAGTTTCAGTTAATATTCTGCACAGCAGATCAATTAATTTCATTGAATTTTGAATTGAAAAATTGGCTAATAAACTAAAAGATTTGTTTACATGGAAGGATTTTAAAATGTTGATCCGCACACTGTGTCTAGCCTGACGTATCTAAGCCTGTCTTATTTTTGGGATCGTCTATTCAGGTATCATGGGTGCGTCATCGGGATTTACACATCCTGACTGTGGGCCGCTACACCTACATCACGGATCAGCGGTTTCAGGCCTATCATCTGGCCGACTCGGATGACTGGACGCTTCAGATCAGATACACCCAACCCAGGGACGCCGGAATCTACGAATGCCAAGTCAGTACAGAGCCCAAGATGAGCCTTCTCATCACGTTGAATGTTGTCGGTAAGTAATCAAGACGTTCTCTATCTTTTATCCACTTCCCAAAAATAGATTTGTAAGCTAACTTGTATCGTTTGCAGAGCCGTTTCACCAAATAACCTGTGAAATTCAAGCATTATTATCTTCTACAAATGTTCAGTCACTTCCTCCACAAATTCAATGATTACATTAGCCACAGTGGTGTCCTGCCATGATCTTGTACTTGTCAACTCATGCCATTTGACGCGGTCAAACGATTTCCTCTTGTCCACAAGAAGGTCATCTGACCATCGTTTGTAAGCAGCGTTAGTGTAGATTAGCCTATCGTGTTTAATGGTATTTCAAGTAGGTCGGTGTCGGCCTTTGTGGTTCGCGGGTCCGGTGTACGCTCATGACCTGGCCGACACTGGCGTGACCCGTGACGATTATCGATGATGGACAGGAAAGGACTCTCGTAGGTGGTGGTGGTGGTGGTCATGATGATGAGGGTCATTTTTATCCCTCTCCCCCGGCCTGCCCTAATGCGTCGCTCAGTTTGCCTATTACTTTTTCGGCGCAGACAATTTCAACCTCACGGTCGCCTTTACCGCCATTGTCTTTTGTACAAATACGAATGTTTGTCCTCCTGAGCACCAAGATCCTAAGCATTGCTCATTCAGTGCAACCTGAACAAAAGATTTATATTTTCTGTCAGTTTGGACCTTCGATTGACTTTGTGAGCATTGTAGTGGTGAGCATTTCCTGCATGTCTGTGTGAGAGACATCTTTTCTGATCGTTACTTTGCATCAGCGATTTAAAAAAAAGTTTTCCAAATTACTTTTTGTTGGAACAAACACTGACAAAAGATTGATATTTGCAAAGATTTTGCTTGCAAGATAATTTGACGAATTCCATTGTCTTCATTGCATTCGATTTCTTTCGAAAATAACTCTGATTTTAAGTCATTTTTTTACATGATCCATAAGGGGCTAGTCTACAGAGAGAGCTAGTCTCTAATCCATAAAACATGTTTGGTTTACGCTCGAGTCTCAGGGATATGTGGCCTGTCGTTTCAACCAACGTTGTTTGTGGTCATCAGGGGAGACTTTTTTCCGTTTGTTGTCCAAAGAGGATTTTCAATTGGGCATTTTCTTCAGCTCTGGTTTGATGTGGTTCAGGTTGAAGACCTTCTCGAGTTATCGGACGACATTAAATCTTTCCGAAAGCAGCGTGACCGGAAAACCATATTTTGTTCCAATTTATTTATTATTTTTATTTATTTATTTTCTTGCACCTGTGAATTTCGTTTTTTTTTAATTATAGAAAAATCTGCCCCGATGCTTTCTTATTTGTAAATAAATAGTCAAAGTTTTACTTTCTCAGAATACATTTTCTTTTGATTCCGCAGTTTTAAAAAAAATTGTAGAAAACTTCGTAGGAGCTCTACTTCGAAACTTTTTAATCTGTAAATAAATTATCAGTATTTTACTTTCACGAATCACAATTTATTTTGATAATTCACAATGTCGTAAGAATAATAAATGTTTTTCTTTGAAAGAAAATGTTTTATTTAATTAAGAAGCACCAAAGACATTATTACTACCAATGATAAGTATAAACTACCATTTTTCTTTAGTATTTGCGTAACAAAAACAATATTATTTTTCATTTGAGTAAATGTAATGCAAATACAGAGTATTGCTGCAGTTTCAATTTTTACCAAAATGGAGCATTTTTAATTTGACTCCATGCTGCAAAACTGCACCGATCGGTATCAAAATGAGCTGGAGGCTGAAAAGCAATGACCGCCAAGAAGCCACAAAAGATCATCGCCTTAATGCTGGATGCTCGATAAACAATCCATTGACACCTCCCTGTTAGCTCACATCCACCATACTATATACGGATGCCCGTCGCTCGCAGAGTTCGAAGGCCTTTCCGGATTCTGTGTACCTGGTCACGGGTCTGACTTAACCTGACCCGGATCGATTCTAGTATCACAGTTGCATCTTCTTTGATGCTTTTTATGAAATGAGGAAGGGGAGTCTCACCTGCTAAACAAAGAGCCAATCGCCTTACTCAATTGAAACCGATAACGAAACATGTCTGATTTAGCATTAATTAGTATCACGGATTTCTATTATGAGTAAAATAAAATAGTGCCGCAACACGCCGAGTAGGATGTCGAGTTAAGGACGATGTCTTAAGGACAATGAAAACTAAATAGATATAGCAGTGTAATCCGACTGTTACAGTAATGGTGGATATTTGAAAATAACTTCTTGTTGTGTAGCGTTGGACAATGAGAAGTTATTTTCAAATATTCACCATTACTGTAACAGTCGGATTACACTGCTATATCTATCTAGCTTTCATTGTCCTTAAGACATCGTTCTATTATGAGTTTTAAAGTCGAATGTTTTTAAATTTCGGATTTCAAATATCTATAGGGACAGTTGGTTTACCGGGGTGTATGGTAAACTCGTCACAACACCATCTATAGGGTAATATAGAAATATGTCTGTATTTGGGTCATTATTGTCCTTTTAGTAATTTTCTTATGACTGACAATAAATAAAGTTACACGTGTCATTTATTTTTTTAATTAACCCAGTTTCGATCCACCGGTTTTGCAGGTTATATTAAAGTAATGCTAATTCACTTTGATTCTGTCCAGTTTTACATAAGCTGAGGATCTAATCGCGACCCCAACGTGAGACTGGAACGATCTTCCTGATAGTCTTCAAATCATGATGTGTGGGAGGGGGATGACGGTGGTTCGGGTCCAACGGGAAAGACCGGGTCAGCAACTTCTCCACCCGGACGGGATTCAGCAGGGTAGGTCCGGGCGTCCACACGCGCCCTGTAGGACGTGCAGAGGTCAGGCATTTCAAAATCACGGCGTGTCAAGAAAGAAGATTGATGAGAAGTGTCGGACTCTGGAGGTTACTGTGGCATTCACGTGTCTAGGCCGCGGTGGTATTGTGCAACCTCTCTCTCTCTCTCTCTCTCGCTCTATGCTGGCTTTACTCTGTGGGGGCATCCATCCTTGAGTTGGGCAAAGGCCGGTCTGATGGTCGAGAGTATTTTGCTATACGCGTCCACGCCGGCACAACGCATGCGCGATGGATAGGCTCGCGTATAAACGTTATTGGTCCACCAGGCATACTGTCCAGCCGCGGTTTATGCCGAACTTGGTTTACCATCAGCGGACATTGCACACGCAGAGAGAGGTCACGTGTGGCTCAGAGCAACAACGGCGATCGGGCGAAACGTACATTGACTTCAAGATGAGTTCCGCCATGAGATCTGGTGAATAATTGGTTAAAGGTGTGCTGAGGATTGCAATGGTCACGTCAATATTTTAAAGCGACTATTTCTTAGAGCAATTTACCACTCTCTTTCGTTTTTGGAATGTTTTTTATTCGTAGTCTTTATTGTCATCTTCAAATGAATGTATTTGTCACAGTCGGTGTCTACATGTATAATAAATTCTCCCTAAATATAAACAATCTAAATTATTTTACCCTTCAATAAAATTTAATCTTTGTATCCAAGGATACCGTGTATATGTTTCCATGACGCCAATGCTTTCAAATAAAATAGTCATGGCAATATTACTATTGTCAATAATTGTTGATGGTGATCCGGGAATGTGAATGCACATTGCAACTGTATTCAATACATTAAAATTCATATGGACTATTTTTTAATCGCAAAAGTATAAACTTGAGTGATATTTAGTGCAAATCAATAAATGTAACGAGAAATATTTTGCGCTCAAAAAAAGTAATCTGATTTCAACGTCTAAAATTGTGGTTTTTCTTTAGTCAATATAGGCTGCTCACAATTGTTACATTTTCGTAAATCGTTAACGAAAATATACAATTCAGTTTTCTATCCCGCAGGTCAAATTGATATGCATTGTGAAACAACAATGCAAGCACTGCTTTTCAAATGCCTACGGAATATTGGTCGAGGCCTCGTACCGTTATTGTAGCCCATTTCCTGTCTGAATTTTTAAGAAACACGGTTATCGGCTCTGCACACGCTTAGCGAGCATGAATTCATAACAAGGCAGTAAAGGTCATGCCTAGAGTAAATAGGAAGTAGCTGGCGAAAGCACTCTGCACTTTTTCATTTTTTTTCTGGTCACTTCAAAGCTGTTTGTCCATATATATATACTCGTACGGCAATAGCGAAAGACGTTGGGTCTGCATCGGTTTCCTATTCTTAAATTTACGTGCCCCATTTCATTTTGAGAAACTGTCTACGCAAACTGCAGCACTTTCCAAAAAAAAATAAAATGCCATATAGACCGGAGTATATATGCATGTAATGATGAGCAAGTTTTTCGAAAGTGTGACCCCTCGGTAATGGTGGAAAAAAATTGTCGTTGCAATGCAATTCGGGCGTCTTCTTCGACCAAACGCTACACATAGCTGAAGTATAGTCGTGAAGATTTCCTCCTGAGTAGAACCTCCCCAGACCCATGTCTGAAATACACGTTTCTGTCAACACGCACTTCAAATAGAAACATGTAACCAAAACGAAAACATATTTTTTGATAGTTTCTACGTTTTTTACAAGTTCATTTTTATAAAGTTGGCGATTCTTAAGAAGTCCGGCAATCTGCAATCACTTTTCAAGTATGCATACATTTATGAAGACAGTTACTGTATGGTCTTGGGAGTAATAAGAAATAGAACGGCGTATCATTTCGTGCATAATCGCATGACTATGCATGGCGGAAGATGAAAGACCACCCGTTTCAGCAAGGCCGTAACAAGAATTTTATTCTTTCCCCCAAAAGGCAAGTTTTTTTTGTATTCTACGGAACTGGCATCGTATAACTTTATGTGCGAAATCGAAACGAGTTTTTAAAACATTTCAAACTTGTTTACTATTTATTAAGTGGAAGTTTTTTGGCATTGCTTTGTCTAGACGGGACTGTAAACAAGATGGTATTTCTGTCATTTCTCTGCTCTGTTACAATGTTAGAGCACCGCAGACGTTGACGTTTAAATGTTTATTCTGGCCCTAAACTTGGAGATCACGTCTATTGATGCGCTCTGCTGGATAACACATGTTAGGAGAGAGCTCTCGTTTATCCAATTTCTTGCTTCCACTTGTCGATTGGTGACGCGAGTACAGAACTCTCTCTCTGTAGCTTGATGGTGAAAATTGTTTTTATTTATGTAGGCATTTCCGTGTTTATTTTTATTCAACGCTACAATATGTTTATACAACGCAAAAGGCAAGAGAAATAGTTTTATTCAAAAATAAAAAGTTCACAACATTTATAACATCATGTGTCGCGAAATTTCAGGCACACCCATTCCATTGTCAGGACAATATGTGGTGGCCCTAAACATTTATCGTAAAATTATAAATACATTTATGTTACTGTAAGTATTTTTCGTGAATTGAAAAAATAGAGGGCTTACTTACTAGAAGTATTATAACACGGTTAGTTTACCTATTCAACTTGTGCTGCTCTTTGTCGGTGAGTTTTAAAATAGATTTAGGCCTAAGCTCTGAGAGGGGTACAGAATCTTCCTGTTGTGATCCGTCACTTCAGTGAATTAAAAAAAAAAAAAAAAAAACTTTGGTCTTACGTCACATTTTTCTTCGATAGATTCACATGGCAAGATTGCATTTTTGCGCTTAACTTAAAAATTAAAAAAAGAAAATTCATAAAATACTCTGCCTTTTGCCTCTTCAAAGTGCGATCGGCACGAACAGTACCCCATGATTGACATTTTCGAGAGCCCGCGCTGGGAATCGAACCCGGGACAGCCGAACCACAGTCAGTCGCTAAACCAACTTGGTTACGACGAGTCGTACTCGAAACTTAAAAGGTGTTTGAATTTGGTACGGCATTTCAACTAATTTTTTTACAGGCGGAATGGACTCTTAGAAATGGAGAAGTGTCGATGGTAGTATTAACTAAAATGGTGGGGAATTGCAGGACTACAATTTAGGGATACAAGTTGCCGACTTTCTAATTGTAGTCCTGCAATTCCCCACCATTTTAGGAATGGACTCTATTGCACAATTCTCTAATTCTGAACTATCAAAAAAAAGTCGACACACAATTAGGTCGTTCTTATAATATTAAAACCAGTTTACAAACGCGAATTAATTTCGGTCCCAATTTGTTGGACGAGATGGGGTATTTGCGGAAGCTTGGATTCTTTGGTCGAAACGTGGATGATGGACCTCATGTGTTTGCTGGATGCAACTTGGATGGGTGTTTTTTCTCTCCCCCATCCTTCTTTCTCCATCTTCTTCGTTCTCCTAGGTCTTCTTGAAGGAGAGGATGGTTTTTCGTTGCGCGTTTTTTGTCCGTCTGGACACGCGCAGTTAGACCTTTCCGCTCAGGACCCGTTATTGCTAAAAGTGCGATGCATCTGTTTAGCCGGCTCGGGTTTGCCCGTTCGGATGTCGATTGAGAATGCATGTATCGGAAGCGACTCCTCTTTCGCTCTCTCGAGGAAATGGCACGGAATGGCATGACCAACGACATGTAAGGTCCACATTCGGAGAACCCTTGGTATCTGATGTTGTGTGATTGCAGCCATTTTTAAATCTACGGAATGGAGTTTAAAATGGAACACAGCATGTAGAAACCGTAGATGCTTGATGGTATATTAATTCTTGAATTTTCTTGCTAAAGTAAAATGTCACTTCTTCATTTTAATGTTTCTTTTAAGAATAAGGAGGCATTCTGCATTCTGGACACCTTCTGAAATACTTCTTAAAATAATTTTCGATATTTGTACAATGATAATAATGTTTTCTTGATTTTCTCATTTTAAAATTATCTCATACAGAAAATGGTAGCCATGTTTAGTTTGACTAGAAAAATGTCCCCTCAATATGAAGTTTAAAAAATGATGCCTCTTTCTCTGGCCAGTGTCCATCACATTAGCAATCAAGCGCCATCAAACTGGAAATCGTTTCTAATGAGGAAATATTTATTGTGCATACTGTGTATATTCGTTCGTCCAACTATTATATATAATATCAAAAATATAATATGACTAGGACGTCTTGAATATATATAATAAATAGCAAGTTGTGCCCGGGACAGCGTCAAAAATATAATATGACTAGGACGTCTTGAATATATATAATAAATAGCAAGTTGTGCCCGGGACAGCGCCGGACGAAAAGAGACCACCAGAGTAGGCGAGAAACTCTTCAATTAAAATAAAAGAGAAACACTTCTATTATTCGAAAAGGATAAACTGACTGAGAAACTGACGACAATCAAAGGACGATGACGATTCACACTTACCAAAGTCTTCCCACATCCTCATCTCCCGAGGAAGTGAGAATCGTCATCATCCTTTGACTGTCGTCCGTAACAGTGGTTTTTTCGTCCGGCGCTGTCCCGAGCACAACTCGCTATTTATTATATTATATCCAATTTATTACATGGATTGTCATTGTATGATTATAACTAGCGTATTGTGTCTCGTATTATGAAATTTCGAATTATTGAGTTCAAAAATGAAACTGGCACATGCAAATGCGTCTGAACATTTCGATGCTTTTATGAACAAGCCCTTTCTGCGTTCTACTACCTTTATATCTTTGTTAAGGAATGATGCATCCATGCACGATCGTGGGACAGAAAAACGGTCGAGAGAGAACTGTTTTTGCGGCGGAGAAGAAAAAAAAATAGTTTCGACCTTCGAGCAGATAAACTGTTCAATTTTCCCAGATGCAGACGTCCCCCTCTTAAATTCGATACTTTGCTCTATCGAATGTAAATATGACTCGTCTAGAAAATTTCAATTTTGAAACTCGGCTAGTTGGATAAACAAAATATAGTATGCGGTAGTTTGCTACCAAACTTGGACAAATATATTCCTTAAAAATATTTTTTTATAGAACAAAAATGTTTGCCGCATTACCAATATAGTAATATAATTCCTTCATTAAATTATTAAAAGCTATTCAAATTCATTATTTGCACAGGTAACTGCATCCTTTTTTTTCTTCAAATTTATTAATTTCAGTGTTTGTGAAAGTAAATTAAAACCTATTTGTCTAGGTATGATAAACCTTTTTTTTCATTTCGACTTCGTTTATCGAATCGTTATACATTTTTAATAGATTTTCTAATGTTCTACCGCTGACAAGTAACATTATTTACAACAAATGTGCCTGCTTTTCCAAATGCTATTATTGCTGTTGAAAATAATGCTATTGTGGTTAAACTGTTGACCAAAACGCAATAAGTCAATTTTATCTGTCTTACGCAGCCAATATTTTATCGAAGAAACCTATTATGAAAGGTCAAGTAATCGGTATAGACGTAACGCAAATAACATTAATTTGTCTAGGAACTTGACCACAAGTACCAAACTATAGCCACTCGTCTGCGGCTAGTGTCGAAGAAATCGGTTCGATAGTAAAGAGCCATTAACGAAATGTTAGACGCCCACTCATATTTTACTGTGCAAGCGATTGGTACACGTTATAGATCTCTACATTGGTATCTTAAACTGAGCCTGGGTTAGCAAAATTACCGGGTCACCTCCTGGGGGAGTTTATAGTGAACACGCTAGTGGACCTCCTTAACAAATATCTGAGAGCGACAAGATAGTTCAATAAGTCATTTTATCGTACTTGCAGCCTGATACACTGTACGTGAAGGTACATGTATTAACTTGCTTGAGACCATCTTCATGTATGGAGATGAAATAATTGGATAAACCTAATGTCTGTTGAACATGGATTTTTAACGTGCCCTGGTCTATTTTAATATCGGACACGCAGATAACAATACAAATCTGATACGCTTTAAAAGCGAACATAATTTAGTGGTGAACTATTTTATAACTCAAAAAATGAAAATAAATGTCAAAAAATATTGTTTGTCTGAACAATAGTTCGAAGTCAATATACGAGCATATCCCATATTGTAAAAGTAAGAATTGGATTTTCATGTCCGGAGACATAACTCTCGAACACTTTTCAGATCTCTATTTTCAATATTTCATATTAAAATGACCAGTACCAAATTCTGGATAATCTCCCTTTCGCTTCAAACTTAAAAAATGGCGTCTCCACATCAAAAGCATGACGTCGTC
>JAQGBY010003802.1:0-18190 GCA_034698785.1 Mycogona germanica | reverse complement strand
CCCGCGCCGGGAATCGAACCCGGGACCGCCGAACCACAGTCCGTCATAAACCAACTGCGCCACGACGGGTCGTACATTATTATACATATTTGTATTGTACATATTTATGTTATCGTAAGTTATTATAATAGACCAGCTGTTAATTTTGCTCTGTTTCATTTGTCAAGAGTAGAATGTCTGAACTTTTCAATTATATTAATTTTCCGTTCGCCTCATCGGATGTGCTTTGAATTCACTATTTGATCGAGTAAATGTGTGCAGCTGTACTGATTGTGTATCTATGTTCTCTCCCAGGTTTTGGTATGTCAGCATGGTCGCCTGTTCCCGAACTGACCCCGCCTCCAACTGTTCGTGGGTTTCCAGTCTTGATACGGACATGACGATAGATTATGACATCTGGCTGGTCAACGGCAACCCCTACCAGTCTCTGCACAATCCATTCGAGTACCAGTTTTCATTCGAGAAACAGGCAAGTCAAGGAAGAAAAATCTTTATTTTTTTCACATGTTCTCTAATCAACCGTAATGATTTGATTGCTAATTGATATTTTTTTAATGACAATATTTACTACAGGACATCGTGGAGATCTATCTAGTGTTCGTGGTGCTGTACGTTGGCCTAACGTGTGTGCAAGCGTACGGCTCGACCCGCCAGCGCCACCTGGTGACGTACCTGCTCACCTCCACCATCGCCTTTGGTCTGCTCAGCACCGTGCTGCAACTTGCCCACCTACTTAAGTTCTCGTACGATGGTGAAGGCATGGAAGGGGCAGGAGTCGCCGGCGATATCTGCAACATCTTCTCTCAGGTCAGACGGAAATTAGTTTTGATCCCTTCTCTTTTTGACACATCTTGAAACACACTACAACTTTAAATTTATTTTGCTTGTATAATTTTTAGTGTGAAACTTTCCGCAAGAAAATGTGGAAAATTTCTACTAAAAATGTACTTTATAGGCATGTGAATTGCATCAGAAATTCGCGCTTGTAATATTTTTATATTGCTATTCAACCAACTGTAGACCGGCTTTGTTTTGGTGTTGCTGCTGCTGGGCAAAGGCTGGGCAGTCACTCATCGGCAACCGTCGTGGAAATTCGTTCTGTTGGGCGTATGGCTGCTTTATCTCGGCACCAACTTGCTGCTCTATGTTTGGAACGGGGTAAGCAGAACCCATTTTCTTCCATCAACATAGCGCTTATTTTCTAGTTCTGCTAGTTATTTTAATGTTCCAGAGAAAGTGTTGGAAGAGTGAACTGCATTATATTGCTTACTGTTTGACAACGGCTTAATATATTACGCACGCATTTAATTCTGTTTTAGCGGAGCACGCTAAATGTTATTTTATCGTTGCTTACATTATCTAATCAACATTAGATCATTGTAATTTTTTTGTACTCTTAATTTTATTAGCCGTATGATTATTTTGTCGATTATGGGATTGGTTTCGTCACTGTTTTATCATTACATTGCATAATGATCACACATATTATGACTCCTTGAAATATCGGTAGTGGGGGAAGTGGAGAATCTTTGGTCTACTTATTTCCAATGTGTCACGGTGAATTACCTGGAACTATGCCAGAAGCTAACGAATAAACAAAAATACACTTTGATAGGTGATTGTTGAGTTCTTTATGAACAAGGTATCATTTTTGTCCCTTAGGTGGCGGTGGATATTGCGTCCGATGTGGACGAATACCAGACGTGGCCCGGTTGGATGGCGCTGGTTTTGCGCCTCGCTATCATGATGTGGTTTCTGTGAGTATTGATGGCATCGCCACCGGTGTTTTGCGGTGATACGGTGTATACACCTATATATTTAAATTCTCACGGCTAACATTTTTATGAAATCATTCAAACTTTTTCGTCCAGGTGGGAGTTGCGGCGGACGATGCAGCGTGAGCGCAGTAAGACGAAACTGCAATTTCTGCTGCACTTCGGCGCCAGCAGTTTGGTGTGGTTCATCTATTTGCCCACTGTGGCGCTGGTCGCCATCAACGTGTCCGCCCTTTGGCGGTTCAAGCTGCTCTTAGGTAAATTTCGTATAAAGTAAAATTATGGTTGAGATTGAACAAGAAGTCTGGTTACATAGGATAGATGTTACAGTATTTCTTGCCAAACGCTGCAATTTTGTACAACTTTGATGAAATCTCACGACGTCGAGATTACCAAAGTATTCTTTGTTATTCGTGCGTCGAGAAATGCTAAGGCAGCTAATAAAAAAATGCAATCAATATAAATATAGATGTATTTGGTGTACAAAACACCTGGCATAAATTAGTTGTCTTGCAAAAAAAACTTTTCGGTCTATATGTTCACCTGTGAAGGTGAATTTATACTGTTGCCTGAACACTACGTCATCATGGAAACTTGGATTGTCATCACAATTCAAGTTCCCAAAACCATAATGTTGAAATCATAAATGGAAGACAGACACACAAAAATATAATTATAGTTTATTTTTTCAACTAACCCGTCTCACATTCACTATATCCGCTCCAGGTACGCGAACTGTTTTACAATAATGTTGTTTCCTAACTACTGCATTTCTCCACTGGTGGACAGGCATCACGTCGTCCGTGAACTTCCTGGCGTTTGCCAGCACCACACATCTGCTGTGGCCGTTACGTCACGAGTCGTACGCGCATCTGGGCAGCGGTAGCGCCACCACCGAGTCGACCGACGAACTGGAGGAGTTCAACGAAGCGCCGCACGTGCTCAACCAGAAGAACTATCTGATGCGGCAGCACGGTCACGCCTTTTCATAAGTGCCACGCCCCCCCATCGCCGCCCGACATCAGCCTCCCTCCGCTCCCTCTCCCATATCTTTCCTCCGAATGTAGGCAGCCCGAACATGACAAAAAAAGAAGGGCGCCACCTGCCCCACAGAGTCACGTGATCATTGAATCACGTTCTCCTCCCACCTGTGGAAGACTACTTCGGGCCGCTGTTTTCGCCTCCTCTGCTCGAACGGTGGCTCTCGATGCACCGACGGAACTCCTGGACCTGCTCCTGACACCGTCGCCAGTCCTTGTGCTCGTACATGCATTCCTGCGGAAAGTGATAGGACACGTATTAGGTGTCGCACCGCCCCCGCCCCATTCGTCCGCTGACGTGCGAATATGAAAACGGCGTTTGCTGTTCTGCCACAGCGCGCTCCCATCTTACCTGGACGGCGTTGTGGAGCGCCAGGCATCCCGTCTTGGCGACGGCCACGGTCACCGGATCGTCCGCTTCGGGATCGGCGGCAGGTCGTTCCTGTGATCAAACAAGAGTTCATTTTTACATGTTTAACGAGTGTCCGCATAACGAGAGACACACTCGACATATGTATTTTGGTGAGACGTATTGGCCAAAATTTGGTTGTGTGACATTCGGGAATCTGCTACTATCGTCGCGTTGTATGTATTATATACAATATGGATTTCCTGGTAGTCACCTGACGTGACTAAGGAAGGGAGTCGCCCAGTCATATTTGAACATGCGTAATAATTATTTCGACTCATGAAATCCGAGTCATCAATCAAAATAACCACTCCCATTCTTTCATATACACGCTGTAGCTAAATGCCAAAATGAATTCGTGTATGAACGTTTTTTAATAACTGGATCCTGATATATAAGTATAATATTTGAAGTGGGACACGCGAAGATATTTTTTTTAAAAATTACTAAGACAGTTTTAGCGACCTATAATCGAATCTGTTTTTAAAATTTAGCTCGCCGCCTGTAGGTGGGGTTTTCAATTTAAATTTCAGGTAGACAAGACAAATAAACAGATGATTTTTGTTTGTCACAACTGTTCTTCCGACTGATTCGATGTAGTATTGGTTCGGTGAGTGTACTGGGCAAAGTTGTACGTCCAAATCTGCGAATTGCTGTTCTTCTGTGAATGGTTTACATATAATATTGAAAGTTTTTTTCAACACCACTTTTAAACCATTGCCATTTATTTATGATATCGAAACAATTGTGTCTTGCCTTGCTAATTTTACTGGCAATTGATTAGAGCAGCTAATCTACAACTAAGGCACAAGTCAAAGAGCATCAATATTATATGTAAAACATTGGCTTCGATTTTCATTTACGTGAGATAAAATTCGATGCAATCCACTCTGAAGTCTTAAAATTGGACGGAATGAAATAGCAGCCGGCATCCTGTAACTTATGCGTGTAATTTTATTATATAAAATGAGTTTTAGAGTTGCAGAAAACTCTTAGGAGGGTTCGCCTCTTCAGTGCCAATTAGACTACATTTTGTGATTTTTCCGTAAAATATATAAATCGTGGAAATGCTGGTGCCGGCTTGTTGAAAAAGAGCAAATATTTGATGTATTTGTGGATGGACGGAAAACTTTTAGCTAGGACTCTCATTGGCATCGTTGTTGAATGTAAAATCAACTGACTATTTGAAGGAGACTTGATCGTCAGTTAATAAAATGTTGCTCAAAAGTGTTTCGCGTTGGAGATATACATTGGCCTGTGTAGTGAAGTTTTGTGAATTTGTGCATTAAAAATTTAACATTTAAATTAGCATGGCCATTATAATTGAACATTTATTTCAGTGACGACACTCAAAATTGTTAGACAATGGTTGTCGAGGGTCGTTTCAAGTCGTAGTTCCAATGCCGAGTTCATTATTACAATTAATAATTTCTTTGCCCCACTTTGCACTAATTTGGGATCGTTAAGATATTGCATAATTGTTGCTGTTTTGTCAATGTACTCACCATTTTCTAATTAATTTGCAGAGTAAAATAACTTCCTCTATTGGGGAAACTGGAAATAAAGAAACCACGTTAATCTTAACCAGATTATCTTTTTAGTTATGATTTAAGTATCGATAGTCAATATTTCACATCATAAATTAAGAATTCTTTTTTTAATGGATAGTGTGTTCTTTCAGGCTTATCAGTTTCATTATATTTGCAATAGTTTCAAAATATATAAAATGAATAACATAATTTGATTTGCTTAATACAGAAGTAATGTAAAATTTCTGTGTTTACCCTGGGCATTGAACAAAACTGATAGGCGTATCTTGAGAAGTGGAAACTAGGGTCAATGCCCTCCGCCCACCAATGCAGAACCGATCTAAATCATTTAAACTTTCGAAAGAAACCCAAGATAAGTTGGCTTATTTTATTCTTAGGGGCAACTTATTAATTCCATCCTTTATCAACTTATAATTTTGAACAAATTATTTATTATTATTTTTTTTTTGTAATCCACTGAAGTGCGGACACAACAGGAAGATTCTGTACACCTCTCCGTGCTTAGGCACTATGTGAGAGGTACATTTTCACCAGTACCCCCCCGGCCGGAGCCGCGCCGGGAATCGAACCCGGGACCGCCGAACCGTCGCTTAACCAACTGCGCTATTTACTTTTTTGTAGATCTTTTTAGAAACCCAACCATGAATTTCACTTTCTGCGGTAAGACCGTGAAAATTCTTTCAATTTAGAATTAATTTCAAATTAAATGATTGCAGAGGTGAAAAGTTTGTGTTTTAGTTAAAAAATTATCTAAGTTGGAACTTCAACTAACAAAGTGCCAAAGCTTGCACGCCCCCATTCACTAGCCAGAAGTGCGCATGCGCAAACTGTCATGTGACTACATTTCAAATTGAACGGCAAGTATTATCACATGCCGATTGAAGTAAAATGTGTAATTCATTTGGGGCTTGCCCTGAAGGTTTGAAACATAGGTGGCCCATACAAGGCTGAACGCCTCTCATACGAATACGGATCACAATATTCAGTGTCAACGAAGCGTGTTGGTACGGTAGGGAAGTCATTCCTCTTTTAGCAATAGCTGCACTGAAACTGTGGCCCGTATCCAGTGTGTTAACGCACTCGCGCCCTCTGGTGGTTTATATATTATTAGCGATATATACTGTACAATAGAATACTGGCCACTACGCGGTGCTATCCAACGATAGCGCCAGGAATGTCACAATTAGTCATCGCTTTGCCGGTGTCTGCACGGGTGGAAGAGGTGAGAGATCTCTACGGAACATAAGCTCTCGCGAAACAAGATGGTGGACTTGGGCGTCGTGTTGAGCGCACGCCGACATTTTTGATTTTCGGCCGTTTTCTCCCACTCACAAAAGTAATCACGTTGTAGGAACTCGGAAATGCCGATTGGCTACATCGATGAAACACTGTGACCGCGCGGGGATGGCGCAATACCACTGCAACTATTGCCAGGAAGACATAAACGGGGTGCGAGTCAAGTGTGCAGAGTGTGCCGACTTCGATCTTTGTTTGCAGGCAAGTATTGAGCTGGTCGTGGTGGGTGGGGTGAGAGAAAGGGGGAGGGGTTTTGGCGTCTCGACAACTCCTCTCCCCTTCCTCGCCGTCCCGTAATGCGCGATCTGAATGGCGAGTTTTTGTGAAATTAACTGAAGTTTTTTTACCTACCTTGTCTTAGCTGTTTGAAAAATAAGGCTTATGAGAGCGTGCTGCCGGCTGCGGCCCACCGAATCTTCTCGATAACGCTTGGTTGGCCGCGACCGGCAGGTGGCGCTGTTTGACAAGGGCCCTTTGCTCGTAGCGCAATGGTGTCCAAACTCGGGTACGGTTAGACGGTTTCGTTTAAAATTAGGACTAAACATTTTTAGATATTTCTTTCAAATGTTAAGCGGTGAGTTTTAATGCAATTTCAGATGAATGGAGTTGTAAAGTCATCACATTCAGTTTCCGACTATTTTAATTGGGGAAAATCATTTCTGCCAGTGCAATAATTGTACAAAATCACAAGCCCTAATAAGCTTCAACGTGTTTTATCGCTTATTAATTTCAGATATGTTTAACATAACATTTTCTGCTGGAGTATTGTTGATTCGAAGTCTTGGGGTGACATGTCAAATGCGTTGCAGTTGACTGTCAAAGCTAATCTTAAATAGTTATTTTTTATTGAATTTCCGTCGCATCGTCCGGCCAGAGTAAATTATCTTTGGAGATGGTCATGCGTCCTTTTCTAATGTTATGAAATTGCATGACCACGACTGTTTGAAGGGGGATGAATAGCGGTAACTGGTCCCTAAAGCAATTTCTGGTGAGGCAGATAAAATATTATATAGTTGATCTTATTGATCGCTCATTCAGACTGCAACCAGCCAGCATGAACCGCATTTCATTTCTTGTTTATTAAATGAATCTCATTAAATGATATTGTGCAACAGTCGCTAAATCTGCGATCTGCTTTTCCCCAATTTCCGGCGTCGCTAATTAAAGAGAGGTCCTTACGTCACGAATAGGTTTTTTACTTGTCTCAAGGGCTCCTGAATCGTTGATTGCGGCCCGAGACTGACTGTTAAAAACTAGTGCCATTGCAGGCATTCTTTGAAGTTCGGTCATTGAGAACATTGGACCAGATAAATAGGGTGGCAAATATTGGGATCTAGATTTAGACAAGCGTATTTTTATTTTTATTCTGATGTGTGCGAGCCAAAATAGTCTAGAAACGGTTTTGTTCGATGCGCAGTTGTGAGCGTTAATGTACAGTACAAACAGGAAATGCTGCATCGAACCTTTCATTAGGCCCTTTGGATTGTGTAGCAGCTTTACTTCTTTTTTCCCCCCTAAACAACGCCAGCTGCACTTTAAATATTCTGTACACGAAGGCTGGCAAATCAATCGGCTTGTGAACGAGCCACTAAACAGCAACCTCGAGTTGGGGAAGGATCACAATTTTGTTAAAGCGTCAAAATTCGGTTTGAATCGAAGAAAAGCGCGGGAAATTCGGTTTTCAGTTTTGTCAATGTTTTCCAGTTTTTGTTAGCAGCGCGTCATGTGAATGTGATGATGTGTGATCATGTCTCATAACGAATGTCAAGCATGTCGTCACGTCTGGTTATTCGCGTTTCAAAAAGTATGGTCATTTGAAAATTTATCTTATTTGCTGCTTAATCACTTTCGGACAACCGCTTGTAGTCCTGATGATCGAACCGAAGAGCATTAAGCGCTCGACTTTCACCTGTGCCCTGTGCAGCCGTTTGGAATTGGTCCCTCTCTTCCCGCGTAGTTCGCATCGGACCGGACGTGACCGATCGAGTGAATAACCCTTCCCCCCCTAGTCTCCTTGCTCTGCGAGCAATCAGGAGGAAAATGTGAAGATTGCCCGCGCCATTCGCAAACAGAAAGTAACGTTTCGACGCCCTCCACCTTTCAGTTTTAATTTCTATTTTCCCGTTCGTTCTTCGGACATTTGGGGGGTTCTTCTGTTTTTGCGAAATATACTATTCCTGGACATGGTTATCCAGACATTCTTTCACTCCCAGCTTCGTTCATTGAAATTATAATTGTTGTTGACTGATGGTTTGTTTGTCGATGAGGAACTCGGTGAGGACCTGGACCGGAAGTAAAAAATATAAACTTAACAAGCACCAAGGGCTGAATAGCTCGAATTTCATAGAACATGGTCATCGTCTGTGCATGTTGCGAATGCGTTTTTGAAACTGATTTTCGTCAACTGGTATTGGCACACACACAGTCCACAAAAAAAAGTGGTTGTGTGTCCAGCATGCCGCGACCTCCCCACCCATAATTTGAGAAGGCAACACTTTCGCCACACTGCAGGGAAAAATGGCGGCCACTCAAACTGACATGGACATTTGCCGTTGCTGGCGTGTTTCCTCTTGTCAGACATGGCATGGCAGCAGCTCTGAAACATGAAACAAACAAGAGGGGTGGTGGTGACTGTGTCCGTGAAAGAGGCAGGCGGGCGGGCTCGATGGTGTAGCATGCATATTTTTCCAGAGAACCCAAGAACGAGTAAAACCTGCGAACGCCATGACACACGCACACAGTGGGCAGAGAGAGAGAGAGAGAGAGCCAACTAGGCTCTTGCTAAGCTCGTACAACACGCAGCAGCAACCTCGATGGGGGCGAGGAGAGCGAGGCGGCTGGCTGGTGGCGGGATTTTGTTCTCTGGCGAGTGGGACTGCTCATTTCTCTGACACGGGTGGTAGAGTTTCTATCTGGCGCCGCAACGGTGAAAGGAGTGGTGGTGGTGGTGGTGGTGGTAGGAAATAGGGGACCTATGCCTGCTGCTGCTGGCTGCTGCAAAACTGACGTGGCCACGGCACCACAGCCTCTGCCTGCAGCAATGCTTCTGTTCTAGCTGAACTCTCGAGCCGTTGTTTCGCGGCAGACATATTTGCTCTCTTGGGCCGCCGCAGTGGTTCCGAAAAAAAAATGAAAAGTCGCGCCAGCTGAGCTTTTCTGGACCACGATGATTGTCATCGTTTTGGGCGTCGTGAGTGAGGTGCGTTAAAATAATCCCCTGTACAGCGCACACCCACCGCTTGCTCGTTTACTTAACCGTCAGGTTGACAGTCGATGACGTCCGACTATGTGGAAATTGAGCGGCAAAATTTGTTGATCGGCAATAATTTTTTTAAAATAATTTTACGCAATTTTAAGGCGTGCTGCAGACTTGCGGGGAATATCTACATGCAGTTAATTTCCCCGTTATCGGGTTAGTTGGTGAATTAACGAGTAAAAAACTTGTGTTATCCGATAAGAGGAATAAATTGTATTTTATTTTTATTTTGATCACTGTTTGGTCGGCTTCAAATGACAGCCACCCGGCAGGAAATTCCAACAAAATCAATTCAGATTTACGAAAACTCTTGCAGACAGGTACATTTATCTTCAAAACGAATTCCCAACACTGCACAGATATAGCTTCTCTTCTGCGTCGTCCATTCGTGTTTGTTGTACTTTGGAAGCCGGCTCTGTATTTGCGGCATCACCCAAAACACGATCCTATGTTTACTTCCCCAATCAGCTGTCCCGTCGTATCATGTTTTGCCAATCTCCAGGAAATTGATTCTGCCCGCCCTCCCTCTTCTCCCTCTGCAATTAGCGATATGGAATTTCCCGTCCTACATCCTCAGACTGGGCTAGCAATTTTTGAGTTACCTGCGCGCAGTTTGCTGCTCTTGCGAGTGACACTCACAATCCTCCCTGATGCCGTGTGCCCGCACAATTGGTCCCGACACCTATAGACATTAAGCTCAACTACTCGCCCACTGCAGCTGACGTTGTCTGGATGGACCCGGTCTTTCAGGAGAGTGGCCTTCGCGTCGGGTGATTGTTAAAATAGATCTGTCTAATTGGTAAACGTGTGAGCGAGCAACTTCGTCAAGTTTCAATTTGCAAAGACGTATTTTGAATGACATAAGCTTGGAAAAAATAAAATATTGGAGTTTGAACCAATCGGTTAGGATTGGTTAAAATAACTCCTTCGTGTAATATTTTTCTTAATGGCTGTCCATATCGGACATCAATGGAGAAACTCTTGTTGAAAAAGCATTATTGGCTGCTAGTATTTATTCGCCATTCTACTGTATAAATACTGTTAATGTTGCTGTCAAAAATTGCTTGTTTCACTATGAAGTGACTAAAGTGATCCTGGCACATAAGACGATGCAATTGCTGTCTATATAGCCTCATAAATATTAAACGAGGAAGTTGAGCAAGTTCTCTCCCTCTCCCTTTTCTCTATCGACTCGATTATGAGTTAATAAAACGCCTGTCAGATTCCTGCAACATCACTCCAAACTCGTATCAATGTGTAATAAAAAACGATGCACTATGCATCAGCCTCTTGTAAAGTATATTTTCGCCCCTCACATTTCAGGATAGATGTCTGGACTGTTTTCTAATTTGAATTATTTCGTTTCAGTGTTTCTCTTGCGGAGCGGAGATTGGCTGCCACAAGAATGAACACGAATATCAGATTATCGTGAGTATACGTTGTCAATTATTTTTACTTGATGTGGTCTAAATCTGGGTAAATTAAAAATTACGATGCCACGGGTTTTCCTCCGAGTTTTGTTTCGGTTTAATGAAGAAAAAAATATGAAATTGAATTCACCGTTTTGTGAGAATGATGCTGACGAATGCAGCTTTCTCATTACTGCAATGAAAGCCTCGGGGGAGATTAAAGTTGACGCCACATATCACGTTAACTGTGTTATCGATTTTATATTTGGCCTGTTGTTTCTCATGCTTGTCGGTCTGTGTGTATATATTTTTTAAACTGTTTGTTTCGCCTTGCAGGACTGCGGTAATTTTCCAATTTTCGACCCACCGCACGAGTGGCAAGCTAAAGAGGAACTTAAGCTGTTGGATGCAATCGAGCAATTCGGCTTCGGTAACTGGTGAGTATTTCTAAAATTAGTGATGGGCCTTTCTGCAGATGCCAATTTAGTGATGACTAATTTGATTAGCTCTTGAAAGAGCACCGAGCAATTCATTATTTTATATAATCGTATCTCTTGGTAATTTATTTTTGAATTGGTTTCACGAATTTACGTAATTCAAATTTGTCTCTTCATTTTATTTTGGAAACACGATCAGTAATAGTTCCTGAATCAGAAATGTATTTTTTTCTTAATGTAGCATTTCATTCTCATCCGATTAATTTATGAACATAAAAAGTTATTTTAATTATGTCTTACGTATATACTTGCTTTACAGGGAAGATATTGCTGCTCAGGTTCTGACAAAAACTGCCGAAGGTAGGTGATCTTTATCACTTACTTTAGATGGATTTTTCTGGGTCCTGAAATATTCTGATTTTTTATTCAGACTTTTTTCTCGCATTTCTATACTACATTCACTACTTATTTCTATGTAAATTTTCCTCCAGAATGTCAAGAACACTACAACAACCTGTACATTACCGGCAACATTGGCAGAGGTAGGTGACATTTTTATTTTTCAAATAACGTCTTTTTTTTCGTGCCCTCTCATTGAAATTTCGAGGTGGCCGCCAAATCGATTGTTGCCAACATGATTAAGTAATTAGCTACATGCGTACTCTGGTTTCCATCCTCGGCCACGTCCGAAGCAATGACATTCTTTGCTGAAATTGTATTATTTGGTCTAACCATGTCGTCATGCTTGTGTTTCTTAGCCACTTGGCCGTGTGGCATCGCGTTCAAGCTGAAGGACCATACGTGCAACGAAGGAGGTCCATTATCGCCAAGCTTGTCCGCGCGACTTCCACCTTTGGAGATGACCCAGCCGGAACAGCAGGAGCTGGGCTACATGCCCAACAGGGACGATTTCGAGAGGGTCAGTAGCCAATTGCCAGCGATCCTGTTGCAAATGAATGTTTCTGTGCGAAGAAATAGGATTACGGGCAAGAAGGCTGTAAACTGAGCAGCAGCCGCCAGGTGGCGTTCTTGAATGTCTTCTGTTCGTGCCGACAATTTTGTATAGAAGTCAAAGTAGGAACCATTCTGAAAATTCAAGCCTAGCCATCTGAGCTGGGGAATGAAATTTGACCAGGAATGTCTAGACATGATACCAGCCATTGTTCTGTAATTGTGTTTGCAGTGTAGTTGTGGAGTTTCGTTGAATTTTATGCGGTGAGGCATTTCGTATTTTTGAGCAGCTCTGGTATTTTAAGTCTGGCTACGTTTTGTCTATGTACGTCCCGTACCGTAATAGGTGCCTCGCTAGTTTCGCCAGTATATAATGTTACAGGTGCTGCGCTTCCAATTTGCTTGCGCACCCAACTGGGTTCAGACGTTACCTATGTGAATCTGATAGGAATTTCATGCCTGGTTGGTAAAAATAATTCTTGTCTCACCATACCCAAAAATGAATGATTCTTCTTTTCCCAACAGGAATACGACAACGAAGCAGAGACTCTAGTCAGCAACCTCACCATTGGCCAGGATGATGAGGAAATCGACATAGGTGGGTTCAATGACTCAAATTAACATTTAACAAGTGTGCCGATTGTGGTTGGCGAGGATGGCGATTGAGACTAAGTGACCAATAATTATCATTTTCGTGGCTTTTCTAATTGCTCCCCGTTCAATTGTAGCCTTAAAGCTTTCCCACATCGACATGTACTCAAGACGCCTTCGAGAGCGTCTACGCCGCAAGAGGGTGGCCCGTGAGTTCGCGTTGGTTGCTCTATTTTACAGCGCCAACAACAAGACAAAGGGCCCCAATTCCAAGAAAAGGCATTCCAAGGAGGAGAGGTCATTATATTTCCGTTGACAAAACAGCTACATTTTCATTTAAAATAAGTGTATTTCTAAACTGATTGATCAGATGTTTTCCCCAAAGATGTTCCAATCCAAATCCGGAGATGGTAGAAGCCGATTGTAGTATAATAAACGAGAATTAATTGAATTGATAGACGACAAACTGAGTACGGCTACAAGTGTCTTTCAATGAAAATGTGAAGTGTTTATAATGTTTTGAATCTTTGAAGCACTTTTTAATGTCGTGGTATTGTTTGAACGCTTTCAGAGAGTTTCAAGAGAAGATGAGGATTGTAGCACAATTCCAGCCTTGCCAAGAACACGAGCAGCTGTTTGAGAATATGCAAAGTAAGATTCGCAAATATATAATTTTTAAATATTGTCGCTTGGATTAAGAAAAATCAATCAGTACACGTAAATTAAAGGCGTTATCCAATGAAGCAGATGTGATTTTTAATTTTTACGAAGTCATTTGAATTATCATGTGAACTTTTGTGCTGTGCCAGGCTGTAAATTTACTTTTCTTGCGTTGCAGAGGAAAAAGAACTTAAAAGCAAAATCAAAGAAATGGTCCGGTTTAGGAGAAACGGACTTGTGAAGCTCGAAGGTGAGATAATTTGATCCAGTGTTCTCGAGTACCAGGCTACCAATATTGTTCCATCTTGCTCACAGACACGTCTCACTTTTACCCATGTCTAGATTGCACTGAATTTGAAACAGCCAGGTATAAACGAGAGAAGAGGAAAGAGAACAAGAAGAAATCTGTAAGTGAAGGAAATTGATTTGGCCAAAGAGCGTGTGCCATCCGTTGTCGGTGCTCGCACTTTTTGTTAATTTTTTCTTTCCGATTCGATAATTAAAATTTTTGGAGTTTACATGGATATTCTAAATGGAATGTGCCCCTCGCATAGTGCCAAAGCACCAAGAGAGCACAGAAACGCCCGTAGTGCAGAGACAGACTACAGTGATGGGAAATTAAAAAATAACTGTGACTTTCGGGTGGCCCAAGCTCTGGTCACATCTGGCCTAGCCAGCTATAAGTTCAGCGGCTGTGGCGGTTGTCACGTGCCTCAATGTGTATCAGTTTTCTGTTAAAGCAGGTCAGCACTGGAACAGTTCATCACAGAAAGTTGTCAACGGCATCAAAAAAACAAGAGTGAGTGACTTGATATTTCTAACTGGTTTCTTTGAGAAAATTAGTAGTGGCCTACATGTTTCGTGATTTCATTTTAACATGTTTTCTTGTTTGTTCGCAGAGAAAAAGGAGGCACCGAAGATACTTCACACGAAGAACAAGGTGAGTGCAGTCATGTATTTGGTCGCAGTATGTTTCATTAGCACTACCCACGTATTAAATTCCCGCATCGTACATTAGCACCGAGGGTGTTTGCAATCTCGTACTATCGCCTTATTGCAACAAAATGGTCTGTACTGAATAATAAAAAAATCATTAAACGATTATTTTCCTCTTAATCCCCCGGCCCATCCACAAGGCGGTGCAACAGGAGATGAAACTACCAAAGACGATGACACTAAGGAAGAAGTAGACTTTGCCCTCCTTACGGGCTCAGAGCTCCTCTCTGTTCGGGAAAAGAAGGCAAGTATTGTTGATGAACTCCGTTTTCATGCAATCAAATATCAATTTGGAAACATTTTGTGATCAATCTCACAAGTTCATGCCATTTTATATGACATAAGATTATTTTTTTATTACAGCTTTGCCGATCGCTCTGTCTGCGTCCCGCTACGTACGTGACCGTTAAGGCAGTTTTACTCAAGGTGAGAGTAGATCCCTTGAGCTATCAGAGCTGTGTGCAGCCAGGCGTTTGCGTCGCTAACATTCTTTTACCATTCGTCCAATCCAGGATCATCTCCTCCGGCGACAGGGCATTCCGGTCAAAATCTGTCACTCGTACGGTCTGGACAAGACCCGGCGTCGACGCATTGCCAGCTATATGGTGGGTAGCGGGTGGATCAACACACCGTAACCTGGAGGCGACGTGGACTATCTGACTTTCCCAGCCCACCTCAGTACCACCAATACCACCATTGCCACCACCCACACCTCATCACGTTCCGAGCCCGGGGTGGTGCGAACCGGAGAGAATCTCCTAACGACCACCGGCCCTCTCATCCATCTGAGCAGGACTGGGTGCGCCTTCTCTCACGGTCTCCTCAAATTTTATTGTTGCGATCAGAAGTTTTATATGTGTTAATTTATTGAATTTGTTCTAATATGCTGTTAAGTATTTGCCAAATAAATTGGATATTGTGTATGACTTTGTGTTTCTGATTTATTGTGTGAAAATAGCACAAAACGACAGTATCTCGTTTGGCTCTTTGAACATCAAAAGGATTTTTCATTTATTAAATGGTGATTCTGTCGATTTTATTTACACATTTTAAGAATTGGACTTTAAATATTTGGGGGGGGGATTTGAATTTTATTTATGATCTTCATTGTTATTTCACAAATGTTCGCTGCTTGATCACCTACCATCAGAAAAACTCGAGATGGTTATGCGAAAATTTGCGTTGTGGTAGGAAAAAGACGAAATTTTAAAACAAAAGAGGCATGTAATTTTTTTTAGGTTCTCAAATTCTGGTAAAAGGGATCGTGAACTGACTGACCACTAATTGCATTGGCCAAGTATGCTTGCGTGCGTTTAGATTTTGAACAGAATCTGCGATACCAATCTACGAGGTAAGCACGGAGAGCTCTCGAATGACAATTCTCCCATATCAAGTGTGCTCATGAATTTCAAATGTGTCGGAGAAGGTGCGTTCAGCTTTCAATTATTTTCGGCCATGCGATTTGTATTTCAGGAAATCATCTGAGCTATCGAAGGCCCATCTGCCTTAGTTTCAATTACAATTGAAATTTCTCTAGTAACATGATCACAATGTAACTAGGATATATCCAACACTGAGGTCTGCATTTGTCCATGCAGTCGCCAGGTGGCGTTGCAGCTTGCAGTATATTTTCTTATTACGTTTTGCGCCGTGAACCGGGTGGAGGTTGTCTTTGTGCGTATTATTTGCAAATCCTCAAAGAAACACAAATTTCGCTTTTTTTAAAGTCAGATAACACATTGTTCAGTTTGTGGTGAGTATATTTAATACAGTATTTCCTTGGAATGAGCTGCATGATTTTAAAAATATCGCAGAATTGTTTCTTCAACTGGATTCGGAGGTGTTGTCGTTTGGTATAAAATTTCAACCAAGTGCACACTTGACGTTTCAACTTACGATAGGAGTTGGCTGCGTTAAAGAATTTTAAATTTTCACATTGATTCGTGTTCTGGACATAGTAAATATAAAGACGCACCCTTATGTTTATCTGGAAACTCCTAAATATGCGTCCATATTTGGCGTGTTCTAAGTGACGCCATCTTTACATCTTGTTGAAAATTAACATCGTTCGTGTTAGAAATCGGACGTTTCTGTTGCTAAACTGGTCGATTTCGATTAATGTTGAAGCCTCAAATACAGAAGTTTGCCGAAAACCTTTTGGATGAAATTGTGCGTTGGTGACCGGCGAAATTTCTTTGAGCGGCGCGAAACCAAGCTAATTTTGCCAAGTGGGTAGATGCCACAATCCTTTAACTCAACTGGCGAAGTAATGACACCCCTGCCCGTCATAAAGATAAAACTCTTATTTATAGTCACCAATCTAACCAGCGTCTGTTTTAATTTATAGCAAGACTGGAGATAAGGTTAGTTAGGTTTAAAAAAATTCAGAATAATCATGAAACCGTATGTGGCTCTACCCATTTACCTCTTTGGCACACTGAAATACATGTAGATTTGACCTGACACCGAACCAAACGAGTTCTCATTTTCCATGTTTCTCTTTCGGCCACAGTAACTTTCTTAGACTATTTAGTACTTCAATTAAAGTCCTTATTTAGTCAACCAGAGATGCGTTAATACCTAGATCCAATCCTAGAAATGATTGAAATTTATGTCTTCATTGGTATTTTCCCTTTGTCTGGGATCTATCTTTTACCCGACATTGCGCGACCATTACCCTATGGTTTTCTAAATGCGTTCTCATTTGCGAAAATGTTGCAGTTGAACCACAAATATAGTATTACATGAAATTATTGGCGGCGACATGTACTTGACTACTTTCCGACATTAATCTGCGATTGATTCCCTAGATATAAAAATAAACACAGTCTTAATTTATTGCTGGACGCATTCATTCAATTTCATTCTAAAAGATAGTCCCAGGCAATATCCTGTTTTTGTTTATTTCGGGGTATAATTATTCTTCTGTCATTCATTTATCACGAAAGTCCGGTGACCCTGCTCAGTATTTAATTTAAACAGTCAATGATTAGATTTTTTCTTCCTTTCCAATCGCGAAGCCCTACTCCACTAGCAACTTGCGTTCCACCAAAGTCCCCAAATTTTTAAATAAACTTCTGTGAAGTACGAAATTTTTAAAAATGATTTTTTACTCCAATCAACTGTAGTCGACCGCACTACAGGCGTTACGTAACCCTCATGGTGTTTAGGCACTATTCGAGGGGCACGTAACCCCAGGCATAGTGCCTAATTTTCGAGAGCCCGCGCCGGCAATCGAAGTTATTTCCGAACATTCCCTACATTTTCTTGAAAAAACGTATCTTATTCATTGGGAATAATGTCTAACTCATCATTGATTGCTAAAATGGTGGACGATGCAGAAATGGCTTGGTTGAAAATATTGCACATTGAATATTTATTTATTCCCTGTCTCCCGACGTTGAGGCGTTCTTGTGGTTGAAAGGCCTTTGTCCTTTCTTGAAGCACATTCACTATTCTCGAAATTTTTAGGACAGCCAGGCTCGTTTCAGCAACACCTGGGCGCGCAAATGTTTCAGTCAAGCACAGCTGGCCTGCGCCCGGCGAAACTGGCATTTATTGGCCCTGCATATTGCTAAACCATTAAGAACTCGCGTTGCCTCGAGTTTTGAATAATTTTATTTGATCCTTGTGCGCTCATGACGTTTGTCATTTGATTTGACATTGTAGTTGCGAGTGTTGTTAGGGCGATCGTAAGGTTGGAAGAATCGTGAAACAAAATTGCTGGGAGGTGCACTAACGAAGGGACTGTAATGTCAATATTGATGAAATTGTGAGACAGGCTCCTACTAGGTGTAGAAGAGCGGGGCATATTAAAATG
>JAQGBY010003801.1:0-18193 GCA_034698785.1 Mycogona germanica | reverse complement strand
AGAATCAAATTTGAAGGACCAAAATGTATCTCCTGGTGACGTCATTACAGAGTATAGCACGTGAAAAATGAGTTACTACACATTTAACGTTTGCGTTTATCGCGTGTCATCGTGTAAACGTAAAATAGCCGATAAATTTAAACAATTAATTTGTTATTTCATTGGTGGTTACTGTAAACCCAGGTAAAGCCGGGAACCCCTCTTGTTTTTTTATATTTTAAAATGTTGTGGTTGATTTTTAATAATTTTCATGGAAATGTAGCGCCTAGTCTGCGCCCAGGTCGACAGCTAATCAAAAAGTACGTTTATTTCGAAACATGGATTGAACGAAAACGACTGTCTACTAAGCAAGAATCTACCGAACCCTAACAAAGAGCTCGATTGCCAAAACAAATTATCTGCAATTAAACCGTATCGACAATTTGGAAATAATAGACATCATTGCACGTCGAGGGAGAGAGCCAGAGTCAGCGATACACACCCAATGTCGGCGTTTTTAATGGACCGATGGGCAGAAATCCAAACGGATACGACCGCGGTGTTTGGAAATTTGCCACGTCTACCGACAATGCACAATGCTGTCATTTCGTAATTTGAAATCGAAAATAAATAATTGTCCATCAAAGTGCCTCATTACGTTGTTGCCATCGCACAAAATATAGGCTCTGTAAATTAATACAGTAAACATTCTTGTCTTTTCATCTTTTACCCCCCAAATAAACCCGCGATATTAATTACGCTGACTTTTCAAACGAAGCAAGGTGTATACAGTAGCCGCACACTTGGAACAGGAACACATCCACTCAAACACAATTCGGGTGTCCATTTCGGGTCTTTCATACTTTTCTGCCTTCGAGATTGAAGGCGATACGATCCAGACAAAGGGTCTCGCAAAAAACGATACGGAGAGTTGCATTTAGGTTTGCACGGATTCGTTTCAGTTTTAAGTGTGCGACTTCTGTGTAGTCTTTCCTATCCGAATATTTCGAGCACAATCGATATTAGAGATCAAATTTGGCTCTGGATGATTAATGAATTAGGTATATAATGTGACTCACCCAGTGAGCCCGACGTACACGCAGGTATAAATATACCAAATAAAACCCCTATTACTACTATATATAGAAGATAATGTTCAATCATAAATTGTAGGCTATTGTTGTCATGTCATGAGCTAAACCATAACGCAGCAAAACGCTGTATATCCGGCAATGTAATTTCGTTAATGGTCAAACGGTTTTGTTATGACGTCGTCGAATATTGATATATCCTGTTCTATATTCTATATACATGTAAATGTATGCATTACAGTCAAACATGCATGGATTTTTAAAATAACAATATTAGGTACATATTTTAAATTAGAGCAATCAATTGGAACACTTTACGCAGTTCTACTCTTTGTTTATTTACTACCACATAAAGTTATACGCTCCCAGCCATCTTCGAAGCACTTCCGATTTCATATTCAGAAACATTAAACAACTGAGCTATCCAAATATTTATATTATAATTCTAAGTTTCAAAGTGTCTGATTCCACGTTTACTTACGAATGACTCGACCAAAATTGAATAGAATTTGAGGGTTCCTCGAATTTGTAGTCGAACGCAAGTTATTTCAGATCGCAATTTTGTGTTTTTCTCGATAAATTAACCCCTTAAAGTTAAAAAAACAACCCTTAGCCATCAAAATTCAAACATGACGTCTGCACTTGACCAAATCACGTGCTATCATTGATGCCAACGACATTTCCCACACTAGATCCAGAATTTCTAATTATTATTCCATGAATACCCCTAAGTATTACAGTTACATTTCACAAAATAGGAAGCATATACATTTGCGAATGACGTTATGAATATGTTAGATATCTAAATTGCCAAACGTTCGGAAATCATTTTTTTAGTCACGTTTCGACGCCAGTGACTCCAGTGACGAATCTACAACGTCAGTATCTTACAATATATTTTGCAAAGTTTTAAAAAATATTAGAAAATACTTTATAATTAGACGGAGACATCCGAGCTAAGCGGCCAATTTCTCTAATTATTTTATTTTCCAGGTGCATTACAAATGTCCTTCACTACACTACAGCCTTTTTCAGTGCCCAGATGGGTCTCAGGATGACGCAAAGTTGGTCCGTGGGTTGTCTACGGTATTGTTTTAAAATTAATTCGTAGCCACGAACAAGTTTGTGTCTAGGTACTCGGTGAATTACGATCAGTCAGTTGATGAGGTAGTCCCCACCTCAAAAACACTAAATGTGAATGACCTCAGCTGGTACAGACTGTTCAGGTTCCGGGGAGGATTCACCTCCCTCCACCGCCCCCGCCCCCTCCCGATCAGGTCAACTAACGATCAAGTCAACTTCGTCTGATTTCCGTTGTTTATTGGCGAGTCCATAAAATAGGGCTTTGCACAATGCCATGCACATCTGCTATCGCAGACAAAATACTGTGACATAAAAGTTCATCAGACCACAGACAAAACTAAACACATTTCACATACATTAAAAAAAATATTAGTCGTTCATAACACTTTACCAGAAAAAGTAATTGTGGCAAAATTGTTTGCGAACCGCCCCACAATTTTCACTGTAGTATCGCAGCCCTCTTCCCGAATAACGATAACAGGACAAAGGTGTCGAGGAGGATGTACTCCTACATGATGTATTCGTATAGCGGGACCACATAGAACTACACATGTGAAACATTGATTTGAATGGGCTCTTCCCCGCAACACAATTCATGGAAACAAGCGTTAATAATGGCGTTTACTGTAGTGGGCAACAGTGGGCAATAATAGCAAAAACGGAACGCACACGTTGAATGTAGTTTGAATTTGTAATAATGTTTCGCTGGTGTCAGTGAATAATAGTCGTACTGGATGTAAATCCCCGCATAAACTATTCAGTTGCTATAACAATAGGTTCATATTTGGTACAACGATTCGTTGAACCTGGGCCAAATGGCGTTGAATTCAATTTTGTTACAGATAGATAGTCCAGTCAATAGAGACAAAAAGGGTGCATGCAAAAAGATCGCGGAGTTTTGAAAATTTGCAGGATTGTAGACTAAGTGTCACTAACCAAAACCTTAAGTTTGCGACCTTGAGTGACCTCAGCTCACGCTGCCATCTTGGAAAAATGGCGCCCAAATTACTTTTTGACATAAAACTGTGTTCCTGTTGGGTTTATCAACAAGATTTCCAAATGACTATATATATTCTGCATATTTTATATTTTGTATGAACCATAGAAGAAGTTATATAACGAAAAAAATATCTGTGTGAAAAAAATGTAAACGTTTTGTTTAAATATAGGAAAATGGTTAATTCGGGACTAAAAAATCTCTCATTAGTTTTGTTTAAAGCTAAACATGTAACGGTTTGTGACTATTATACCTGTATAGAAGATTGACTTCATATATTAAATCATTTAAACAAATTAATTTATTGGTCATGAAAAAACTTTTCTTCGACTACCGTTGTGGGTCTTGTTAGCTAATATGTTAGATCCCAATTTGGATATTTTGTTTTCGTGCAAAAATATATCATCCACTCGCTTATTTTATGTCATCATCACTTGTAGGTTACTTTAATTTTTGACACATTTTGTGTTGTTCGTAATTAACCTGTGAGCAGTGCACGTGTGTAATACAAATCATTTTCTGTGTCGTGACTGAGATGCTTCGCGCGATTACATGTGAAATTGCCGTCATCCAGTTCATGTCGAGAAAATGGACGCCCAAAAATGTATATCTGGCGCCCCCAAACAACAGTCCACCGCAAACCGGTCTTGTTGATCTCTTGGGGAGAAATGGGGTTGACTAGCTGCATAATGTTTCGCGGTTTCGCTTGTATGTGCGGGTAGATTTGCCTTTGTGTCCTTAGCTATTTTTGCTGGCTTCAGAGATTTCTGAATCATTTATTTATACCTGAACAATTCGAGTATGTAAAACGTCTCCGCATTGAGTATCGACATTGTCATGACCTACACTCCAAATTTAGGAGACTCAATTGCAGACGTATTTTTCCATTAAAGTGTTCCCATCCATTTTAAGACTTATCATGCTTACAAATATTATTTTTAAGACAGTTTCAAAAATATTTATGTGTTATTAAATTAAATTAGAAGATGTCTCCCTTTAATAGTGTCATTGATTTTTATAAAATAACGTCATTGGAAAGTTTAAAAAAGAATATGAATTTGTGTAAACAGAATTATTTTTAAATGGACTCAATTGCACATAAATACAAATATAAGACGCACCCCATTATAGTGTTTCCTTATAGTAAAGTTGACTGAGTGGGATTTTTGGTATTTAATTAAATGATAGCATTCTTGAAACGTCCATCTCTAATTTCTTTGGGAAAGTGACCATGTGTTAAGGTTTCTTTGATACTTTACAAGTGACTCTCTACTACCTCAATTTATTCAATTAAATTTCAATTCATTCAATTGAATTATGACACCTTTCATAAATTAACGTAATTGGAAAGTTTAAAACGAATATGAATTTGTGTAAGACAGAATTATTTTTAAATGGACTCAATTTATTCAATTAAATTTCAATTCATTCAATTGAATTATGACACCTTTCATAAATTAACGTAATTGGAAAGTTTAAAACGAATATGAATTTGTGTAAGACAGAATTATTTTTAAATGGACTCAATTGCACAGAAATACAAATATAAAATGCACCTCATTATAGTGTTTCCTTATAGTAAAGTTGATTGTGTGGGATTTTTAGTATTTATTTAAATGATAGCATTTTTGAAACGTCCATCTCCAATTCCTTTGGGAAAGTGACCAGAGTGGTTTCTTTGATACTGTACAAGTGACTCTCTTCTACCTCCATTTATTCAATTAAATGTATTCATAGTGCAGCAGAGCAACCAGTGTATATACTCTGTATTTTAGACAGGTAGTCGTCTACTAAAAGGTTCGATTTATTGGACCAATTGAGTGAATCACGCAGATGTTTGTGTGTGTGTGATCTCAGGGTGTTATATTTATTATGTGCAAGAGGATGCTTGACGATATTGTTTAATTAGGATAATAGCGAACGAATTGCGGTGTTCAGTATAGGCCAAGGCAATTGGTATATCATTTTTGCACTTTGTGATCACGTTCAAACCAGAATAGTGATGCGGATTGAATATACATGTGCGTGTGTGTCAGGTTTATAGCACGCAAATGGCAAAGTGTCAAATATAGGTCAAATTTATACGGTTCAGCGGAAATTTCAATCAAAATTCACACGCAATAAAACAGAAGATATATTAATTAAAAACCGACGAACTATTTTTTGTATAGAAATAACGGAAAAGTAAGTGATTGCACAGTATTTGAGAATTACCAGTTAATTGAGATAATGTAGGATTAATAAATGTATGAAAATATGATTTGCGCGAAAACGTTTTCGTTGTCATTCATTTTAATAATAAAAAAGGCACGATGAGAATATTTTGAGTGCGCATTTCGCTAATTCTATTGTTCCATATGTTTTATTGCACGCCTTGTTTCGCAACAATAGCGACGAAGTAGTAAAAAAAAATTGAAAATCTGCAATTGGAAGATGACCCAAAAATTCGATTGCAACGAACTCCACTCGTTGCATCCAAGTTTCACAAAGCATTGTGCCTAATTCGCTGGAAACATTTCAGAAAATGTGAATCAGATGTTCTCGGTGCATAAAGAAAAAAATGGCGTCGTGCAAAAAAGGAGATGGTAAAAAAAAAACTTGAGATGGGCGCCACAGGTTTGTACAATGAATCAACCAATGTCTGTTCAGAGGATGAGTAAGCCGTCATCATTTTCCACCAACACCTGAGTGCGATTTTCAATTGAACCGCAAACGTTGCAACCAGAGTCGGGAGCGTTGGCCCACTCATTTACCACTTGCGAGGGAGTTTTAGGATTGCGTGGCGCCGTTTGTAACGATTTGCCGACGCGATGGCACTTGAAGCAGGAGGTCGTTCGAGTTGGTTCGATTTGCATTATAGTACGGCTATTGTATACACGAGCATCAAATATTCGTAGTTGTTTCCAGCGCGGGAGTTTATATATTGCCTACCTACCTATCCTTGTTGTTGAAGGCGAAGTCCTAATTTTATTTGTAGGTTATGTTGAAAAGAAGTGGTGAATTTCAACTCTCGACGCTAAATAGTCTATACCTACGCATGGCGCAGCCGTTCTGTTCTATCGAGGTCATACTGCAAGCATTTGGCAACATCGAGTTCTAAGTTTCAAAGATGGTCGTTTAAGACTCATGCATACAGATTGCCGATTGGTCACGAGTTTTTCTCGCCATATCAACGTTGAATTTGCGGTGCATCAATAACTTATGTTATTAAATGATAACAGATGAGGCTCGATACAGGAACACGCTTGTCATTCAAGCAAATACGCTTGAAAATTTTCAATCCTTTTTCATGATTCACGAATGTATGGGGGCGGGCTCGCCTATTCCAAAATAACTGTTAGAGGCCTACTCACAGATCTTTTATTTTAACTTATAAGATAGCATACCCTGTGCTTACGATGATGCTACACCTGTTCGACGCTCAGTCCAGAACAGTTTTGACCTTTTTATATTAATTGATGCAAGCATGCTAACAAAAAATCGATTATTGAATTGAATCCCATTTTCCAAAATATGCTATCTCGCATGTACAGAGTAGCCACCTTCAATCAACTTTTGTTTATGGCAAGCGTAATTGATTATGACCATTAAAAATAATATATTTTGAAATTAGATCCTCCAGCTGTTTGATCTATTTGTATTGCGCGAATATTACTTGTGCTCTATTACGGAAAAACCAATAGCAGATGTTCCCCTGGTTCAAACATAATTTATCATTTCGAATAAAAGTGATTTGATAGCACTTACTTTAAGTTAAAATAACCTATAAACAGAGGTTAACGCCATTATTGCTCCATTAATCCAAGCACCATTAACGCGTTTATCATTGCTACTGATCGTAATTAATCGTGAAGTAATTGTTAAATCCCACATGAATCACACATAATGCAGAGTATAAAACAATACACTTATTTGTAATGAATGTTTGTTAAGGGGGTGTACCGGTGATTTAAAATCTTAACCTCCCCCCAGAGGGCGACCTGGAAATTTTGTCTAACCTAGACTGCCTAGGAAATGGGTCTGATTTTACTTCTATTCCGAAAGAAGGTGCGTTAAATGAATTTCTCTCGCCCGAAAAATTCCAAAGGTGTCGGCCAGAATCGAAACCGCGATCACGGGTTTTTTAGGCGAACGCGCTACCTCTCAACCACTCGCCGCCTCTATACACTTATTTGTAACTAATGTTTCTTTGTAAAAGGTCTCCATCAAGTTTATGCAACCGGATCTAAAATGGACCGCCGTGAACCAACAGATGGTCAGCGGAAGATGATGAGGGTAATTTCAAGACATCACCTCCAGACATAGACCGAGGGTAACTCTTGGTTAACTTCTAAGTGAGTCTAACTTTTTCTGTTTCAGAAGAAACTCAACTGTCAAAAACCAAGAATAACATTTTCGCGATGTGAAAATAAACTCTTTCTTCACCAAAGCTTTAGCTGATGTCGATATTTTCAATTTTTTAACGGTTATATGAATATTATTTCATGAGTATTTGCGTGCATAATTGCGATTCAATTGCAGTGTTTAACGTCATCACACTTCAAATCAATCAAAAACAGTTACTGAGAAAATTTCGTTTAAAAAACATCTTTTCAATGGTTTACAAAAAATTCAAATTATTAAATTAAAAATTAATCCAAGATAGACTTAACAGATTCTTAACAGAAGTTTTGAAACAATGGACCAACCTGCAGCGTCGGTTCACCATTGATGACCCAAGCGACCATCATATCAGATTGGGGCATGCCACCGTTGGGCGAGAATCCGACCGAGATGTATCCAGTGGTCTTGGCGCGAACCTCGAACGTGATGTCTTGCATGCCGGGCGTCCAGAACAACTCCACCTTGTTGTCGCGATCCAAGAAGGCGTGGTGCGTCCACACCATGTCACCGTCCATCGGAGGCTGGACAGAGCCACCGCCCTGTCCACCCGGGAAGCCACTTCCCATTTGACCGGAACCATCACTGCCGCCATGCCCACCTTGGTCACCCTGGCCACCCTGGCCACCCTGACCACGAGCCCAGTCCGACAGCAGCACCAACGCGATCACAATCAACCAGCAACGCATATTCCTTGTTTCGAGTTCTGTTTCACCGTTCCAGTTCCAGAAGATTTTCCGTAAATTTCTTTTTTGAAGTTCCCGAATCACCGGCACAGGTTTTATTTTAAACGCGTGTCGCCGAACTTGGTTGATTCACAGGTGGCCAAGTGCGGGCTTAAGTTGGGTGTGTGTGAGTGTGCACAGTGCGTCTGCGCCTGCTCAGCGAATGAAGGTCTATCAGAGACTCACAACGTGTCTCGGATATTCCCGGTGTCAGATGCTGGTGGCGATAGACGAAACCGGTCTTCGAAGGTAGGGATCTGAGAGGGGGAAGCAAAACAGAGAGAGAATGAGAGAGAGCCGTGTTTGCTCATGAGCGCCAATACGATCACCGGCCTACCTGTGCCACCATATACCTGCGCGCGCGATTTGATCTCACCGGCGTGACGTCACAATAGGTGGTGAGGTGGTTGTAGCTTTTCTACTTGGTTTGACTTGTCAGTTAGCAGACAGGGTAAATCCACCATTCGCCGGTGAAACTCCTATTCTGTACTTTTTGCTCCATGGAGCTGGCCACAGGTAGATGGAGGTGGCGTGTGCTCGCTATATGGTGTGCGTTTTAAGGGTGGCTTCGTCAACCACGTTTATCCGGAACGAATTTCACGATTTGTATAAGTGCTTTACTGAGTTGCAACTGTAAAAAAAGTATTTTGGAATGTTAATTGGTTCACAATCTGAAGTGAGAGTGTAGTACGTAACATCAATGCCGGTCCGTAGTCTACGTAGGGGTCACACCAAAAACATACTTTACAAACTTAGCACATGTAATCGATAGAAAATTATTATGTGGTTATTACTAACTTATAATATTATCAGTATTAGGAAACCGCCAGGATTGAATTATTATAAAAACAGGAAAATAAATGGTAATGATGCTGGACTCGACACAATTTTTTGTTGAGTCCAGCATCATTACCATTTATTTTCATGGTTTTATAAAAACTTAGCACATGTTACGTAAAACGTAAAAACATACTCTAACACCCTTAATATATCTGATCAATATACAGTATTAATGTATGTGTCTGCGGTAATGCGTCTTGTGTTGAACTCGCACAGTGACAATGTGGCGGCGATGCTCTATAAATATGTTTGTTAAGGAGGTTCACCGGTAATTGAACATCTTATAACTCCCCCCCAGGTAGGTAACCTAGAAATTTTTGCCTAACCTAGGCTGCCTAGGAAAAGGATCTTTAACGTTCCGATGTCGTACAGGTACGGGTCATGATTTTACTTCTATTCCGAAAGAAGGCGTGTGAAGAAGGAATTTCTCTAGGCCCAAAAAATTCCAAAGGTGTTCGCCGGAATCGAAACCGCGATCACGGGTTACGAGAAAACACGCTATCCTCTCGACCACTCGACGCCTCTGGGGCGCCCGATGCTCTGTTGAATATTCGATATTCGATATTCTAACGTGATTATTATGATGGTTATCGAGAACGACGATCTCTTTTTTCACATGGCGCGCGCACTTCGTTTTTGGCAAATTTAGCTACGGCCTTTTCATTTGCAATTAAGTTTTTAAACAAATTTCCAGATTATCGAAACAATAATTCATCTCGGATCAGCGCGGTCAGTTGTCCGTGATTTAATCTACGATTTCCATGGTACATTAAATTTAGCATGAAATATTTGTTCTCACGATTACGTTTTCAGTGGTGTCATATGTCCCGGAATTTCTATATTAATTGGATGTGGCCACCCTTGTGGGTATTTTTGCTTTTGTCGACAGAACCGCTCAACACTGGTAAATCCGCCGCAAATGACGCGTCGTGCATACCATAGATCGACTCGTGACGTGCTCATCATGTTATGTAGCAGATGTGTGCTAAAATCTGACCAAGTTTTCATTGGAACACGTCAACTTTACATGGTTTGTTTGATTTGGCGTTTTACGAATGGGTCAAGCACCCATTGGCGGCTCGTTCTGTGTTGGGCAGTGAGGCCTTCCATCCTTTGTTTTTATTTAGGATTTTTTTTTTGTTAATATCAACTATAGTTAACCGCACTACAGGCGTTACGTCCCCCTCATGGTGCTTAGGCACTGTGTGAGGGGGAACGACCAGTACCCCGGGATCGAAATTTTCGAGAGCCCGCGCCGGGAATCGAACCCGGGACCGCCGAAACCACAGTCAGTCGCTAAACCAACTGGGCCACGACGATAATATTTCTGAAATAATTACGAATTACCTGAATATATACTGCAATGAATGCGCAATAATTTGAGATGAATGATTCAGGAGAATTAGCATTTAAAATAAACGAACTTTTTTACTTACGAAATATGAAACCATAAAAAATAAACAATTAAGGATAAATGGTAGATTCACAATAAAGCGATTTCCAAATTATCAAAAAACAAAATACATATTAGCTTATTCTTATGAAATAACAGTTATGCTATTATGTCCCGGGCACAACTTCCTATTTATTATATGTATTGAAGACGTCCTATTCTCATTATTTTTATTTTTAAATACAAAATAGTCGAATCCTTGCATGTCGAATTACATATTTTATTTTATCGGTCATTAATATTAGTATGTGTTAACGTACATACATATTTTTGATCACCAATTTTTGTGACAATTGATATTTGAAAAAGTCACTGCATGGCAAATGAAAATCTGAAGAATCGATAATTGTGACATGTTGTTAATATTGACAGCCGAATTTCTGCCATCGACGTTTCTCAACTCAATTGCGGTTGTACATAATTAAACAAATAATGATGGCAAAATGCGTGTCGTGGATTAATGACGATCATTTCTTCAGTTGATAAATGGGACAGCAATCCCACCCAATACACTTGAAGACAATGCGCACCTCTTGGCGGTTTAATCGCGACAGTAATTTAGTTGTGTGGCAATCAGACTTTAAAGTACCTGAACATGAATGTCGAATTGAGAGTTTTTGATATAGATGTGGTGACACTGTTGGATCATTCAATTGGTTGATGATTTTTTTAATATCTGCGCAGACAAAGTTGGATTGCATGAACAGTACAGTGTTTGAAAATTCATTCTAATATTTGGCGCACACTGACAATAAAAAAATGCAAATTTTCTAAGTAAGATTTCTTCATAAAATAAAATATTCATAATAAATTCATAACAAATTCATAATGAAATAGGGGTTGTCTCCGGGACAGCACCGGACGAAAAAAGATTTCTTCAGTTATTCGATTAGACAAACTCTAATTAAAATCTGTCTCATGTTAACTTCATGTAAACCGATTGCAGAATTATAGAAATCATTGTGGAATTGTAGATATCATGACCCATAGAAATGGAAAAATTATCTTCTCGAGTTGCGCAAATAGTTCTGGGCAGTGGCAGAAACGTGATCGTGACTGCCGCATTTTATAGATGCAAGAATTGCGAAACAAATGGCGCAATATTTTCTTATGGCGATACCTGGTGATGCAAACTCAATAATCCTTCAGTTATCATCCCTTAACTACGCAAAACTAGGGAAATACGCAGAAATATCGTCATCAAGCGGGATTGTTTTTCAACGCACATGTTAGTGTTCAAAACTCAAATAAACATGCAATTTCATCAGATATCCACGTCTTAAATAAGTCCAACTAAACCGCAAAATAATTTCCCTAGGGTCACTATCGTGTTACTGTATAATTCGTGAGAATTTTGTTTCCTTGTTAAATATATTTACTTACGTTGAAATATCTTCATCAAGATTTGACCAAATGACATGTATATATTTTTTTTAACGCACGCATGTATGACATACCTGTGTGTGATCGTGTCATGGTGTGATGGTGTGATCGTGTCATTATTCTATTATATCACCTTTATGACATTTTTTACATTTATACGTTATACCTATACAGGATTAATTTAAACATCTACCAGCCGGTCACTGCCAGCTTCATATCATCCTTAATATGGAGATACCTCTCATTATTTTCAAGAAGTGCGACCAATGAAACGTTTGAATTATAAAAGCTGGAAGTTAAACAAATCTTAATTCAAAGTTAAATCCGGTGCCATTATTGAAAACGCATTGTCATTCGACTTAAGATAAATACCAATTATAATACTGCGTAACTTTGTAAAATTGCATTCCGAAAATAGTACAATAGTTTAGGATTCGAAATTGCTATTGCTTTCACCAGGTTCGCTGTAACTAATCTACTAGCTTTTGCCAAAGTAAGCATATAGTGCACAAATTACCTTGTACAGACGCATCTTTGAGGAAGTGTAACGGATGTAATTAGCTGTTTGTTAGAGCCAATGGTGATTGTTCAACAATATAGTTTATTTCACATTGGTGATAATTGCGCTGTAATTAGAGGAACTAGTTTAAGGTCAACATTTGTGGCGCTGACCACAAACTGTGGCGGATGCAGCGGTAAGTTAATATCTTGGAATTTCTGACTTTATGCTACAATATGATGTAATTCGTGAATCTACAGAACATTGGAACAGCACTTTACAACACATTAATGAAGGTTGCCATTCAGATAGCGTCAAAATGTGCTGATATGTTTGAAGTATCTAGACAAAGACATACTCTAATTTTCTATTTAAAAAAATAAAGGCAACGCATTCTTTTAACGAACGCTGTCACAAACTATTAGTCATCGGTCGTGAAATTAGTTTTAGTGCCGAATATGAACGCACCTATACTGTATGTCCACGTATGTGTCGAGTGATTCAACACTAACCACAGGAACGATCAGGTACGGTATAAAGGTAGGGAAGACATTAGTCATCTATATATGGTCACGTTAATTAAGAAAAACTATCGGCTTCAACCATGAAATGGGACACGAGCAGTCTCGTGAAAAAGGAGCTCTAAAAACATATACATGTATTTGTATAAATTGCCCATATCTGTTGACAGCTGAACAGAATTTCAGAATGTCGCTGTAACGATGTAGTCATTATGCGAGTAACTTGCAAATGAACTTTAGATGATGCAGAGACAAACACGATGGTAAATTTCAAATTCTGTAAAAATTCTGGCGCTTGGTTAACGAGTGATGATCTTTGTGTGCGTCTTTGTGTGGTCGGTTCAAAATGGTGCCGTCACCTCATTTTCCCCAAGTTACAACAAAAAAAAATCGTACAGCACAGTTCTCCGCTGGACCTTCGCACTAACGCCTCCATCGACCACCAAAACAAAAGCAACAACAAAAAAAACGGTTCACCCCTTTCGATGACGTCACCAGAGGCAAAATCCCCACCGTGATGTAAGCCAGTATGTCGGGGGGGGAAAACTGAAACGGTGCGCTGTTCTGTTACCTGCAGGCAATAACCAGGTACCAGGCTCGCGATGGCGCGCCGGCCACTGAAAGAGCATCCGGCCTCCCCCCCTCAATCCTATCCCACCTCTTCCCCCTTTCCACCCCCCCCCCCACCCTCTCTCTCCCTTTCGGCGTCACCGTCCCTCTCCCCCTCCTCCCACTCCCCCAACTTATTGTAATCTCCACCCCAGAGCTATCCACGCGTATACTCACGAATCATGGTCGATCCTGTGAGGGTGCAGAATCCCAGTGTTCCCCCACTCATACTCAGGTAAAGCCCACGCTGAGGGAGACACCTAACGGAGGCGATCGGCATCTCAGCTGCGAAAGAATCTATAAAAAGTGAACCACTGAATCAATGATCTCCAAAATATAGATGCATCCATCCATCCACATGAACAAAGCCTAAAAACTGTAAAGTCTCATTTACATTTGGCGCAAAGATCTCATATAATAAATATGCATAATAAATTCATAATGAAATAGGGGTTGTCTCCGGGACAGCACCGGACGAAAAAAGCCGACCAGAGTCGGCGAGAAACTCTCAAATAAAATAATAGAAAACACTATTATTCAATAAGAATAACTAACAGAGAACCATTGCAACTGACGACAAAGAACGCCGGCGATTCACACTTACCGATTTTTCCCACATCCTCATCTTCCGAGGAAAATTAAAAAGATTAAATATAAAATTTCACTTATAATTACCATGGTAGACAGTCCGGTGCTGTCCCGGAGACAACCCCTATTTTATTATGAATTTATTATGAATACTTTATTATATTATATTTCAAGTACGATCTTGCCTCTTCTTATATTATTAAACAAAGATCTCAAATGAGCACTCAAATGACACACGAACCTGGAAAAATAAAAATGACATTTCGATGGAGCAAAACGTGAAATCTGCTCTAGTGTAAATGATACTTAACAGTTCGTTTACTTGTCACACTTTTGCACTCTCGCACTCGAAAAGTTGCATTCCCTGTACTCGCACTTTATGAGTTTCTACAAAGTATCTTCAATTTTCACCGTGATCTGCCTTAGAGGATGAATGAAAATTCGAAAGTTGGCTCGGCCACAATACTGTAATATTTATTTTATATAATCACTATTTCAATTTCCAACCCAATTGAAAATTGTTATAACTCATGCATTATCTCTGTTCGAAAGTCGCTATAATTAAGTTAATTTCATCGGATTAAACATCATCGTCCGTGAACCTTTTAGCCGTAACCTGATTGCTGTCCTTCAATCGTCCAATCTTTTGTGTATTAATGAAATTAGTTTTAATTGAATTTTTTAAGCTCAGACAGTTCTCTAAATTATGTGCCCCTCACATAGTGCCTAAGCACCAAGAGGGATACAGAAACTTCCGTTGTGAATTTAAAAAAAAGTGCTTCGGAGAGCCCGGGTGCGTATCTAAATTGGGTCTCACCAAGTTGACTAAATAGGACAACATCGCGGTCGCAACATCATTTGTGGCTCAAACGCCTTTATTTCGCCACCAAAGACGTAGCTAACGTTTTTTACGTGTTGGTGCTAGTTGATCCCAAACGGTACAGGTGAGTTGGGGGTTGCGGAGGACCAAGTGTAGCGGTCGACTGAACGCAGGTGGCCTACGACGATTGCATTCATCGTAACCTTGGCGAAAATATAATGAACCAGTCACCGCAGCAGGCAGCAGTGTTTGTCCGAAACAGACATTGAACCAGTGGCGTACATTTTCAATTCGAGGCCCCTCACACCCAAAACTGATATCCATGGCTGAACCCATTGAACAAAAAATCTTCGTCCTGCAAAAAAGAAAATGTTTGAGCAAAATTAATGGTTTATGCTATATCGCAATTCGATATGTATGCAAATGTAAAGAATGTATTTTTGTTGTTCGACCTGGATGATCACGTGGTTAGACCGTGTGTCTAGAGATAGGAGAAACGTGGGTTCGAACCCGTGTTTCTAAATCATACGAATATAAAGGAACAGCCGTTATGTTTGTCGACAATTTATTCGATAAACAAAATGAGTTGCTCTTAGTAAATCAAATGAGTCCAACCTGTTTGAATGTTTGAATCGCTTTCATCTAACTTAAAAATATGTATATTGAACACATTCCAAGACCTTCAGGAACTCCAACATCATAAGTTAATAAAATGGTGACAAATCACAAGTTAAGCTAAATCAAAATCAATGTATGCAAGGGCGGTATGACATTTTCGCCACTATTGATTAATAGTCATCGATATTATTGAATATTCCAAACGGTTAGTGTGTCATCGCTCAAGCGTTCGTTTCTGGTTTGACGTTGCCTTTGTTGGCGCATGTGGGTTATGTAAATGTGTGCTTAGTGCTAACCTTGCAAGAGTAGTGTTACTGTCCCACCTGGAAAAAATACCACAAGAAGTACATTCGGCAATAATTTTTTGTGTATTGAAAGCATATATTGGCCAATTCTTTAAAGGCAATTCCAGCATCAAATCATTTTCATAACTTATAATAACTTTAATTTTAGTAATAATTTTAATTTGTCATTAAAGTTGTCAATAAAGTAAATACTTCTTGAGAAATAACACTCGTTGTTTCTGATGGCCATCATGCACTGCTTAACTGCTTACGCAAACATTCATCGGTTTGCTTTGACGAAACGCCAAAATAAACTGAGTCGAGGTGCGACTCGGCATTGGTTCGTTAATTCTATATAGTGTCGCCCATAGTTTACATAAAGGGGTATCGAATCTCGGACACACGTTTGGTGACCTCGCGTCGTGCTATCGAGCTGAACACGAACGACCGTGTAGTTTCTGGGCGTAGTGTTGCAATGGGGAGCATGACGCGACGTCACGTTGCCAATATGGACATAGTTGAGACTCGACAACGTCTTCAAGGGCGTTACAACATTATTCGAACGGTCGCGCCTGACTATTCGATATGTGTACAAGCTGACCATTAGTTGGGGAATTCTGAAGCAATTTCCGTGGTAGCGAAACTAAAATGCTTTCCAAGATGAAGACCGTACTGCACTAACCACCGCCTGAATATTTGCTTTGGACTCGTAGATTTGGATGACCGTTGCTTATTCACCAAGTACACACTTTAAAAAATGTCTCATTTTTAAGACATTTATTGTCTTTTGAGATGTGGAAAAATTAAGAAAAATAAAATGTCTCAAATTAAAATTCTCTCATTTTTAAGACAATTTATCGTATTAATATATCTCGTTTCCCTATAATTTAAGACAATTCCAAGTCTCAAATTGAAATCTCTCAAAAATGAGAGCGAAAAGTCTCAAAAATGAGACCTCTTATAAGATATATTGGATTATCTTAAAAGATATATAAATTGTCTTAAAAGATATATAAATTGTCTTAAAATATATGTAAATTGTCTTGAACGACATTTCATCGAAAAATGAGACCACACATGTGTCATTTTTAAGATATCATTTTTTAGTGTGTATGAAATCAATTTAAAATTATGAATTTCAACCTTCGCTGTCAGGGGTAAAAGGGTTGGCGCGCCGCTCAGTTCATACATTATTATTCCGCTGCGTTTAAGGCATTCATCACTCTAGTGTAGACTTCTGAAAAAACTGATGACTCAAAATTCGATATCTGTTGTGACTGATGTTTCTAGGATGATGCATGCGCATCTGACTGATAAATCTCGCGAGTCTGTGCGACTTTCATGAAACTTGTGCTGATTAGGAGTTTAGAGATCTTTTGCACTTGGTCATACTCATTATGGGGATGATGTACGCTGTAAATGAGCAGCTGTAATGAGGGAAGGAGGGGCAGGAGAGGAGGGCGGTGGAATCACGATATTTGACCCGAGCCAAAATTTGCATCATGTACCTGCACAGCTGGCAAGGCAAGGTAACTTAGAAAAAAATTAACTCTGCAGGATAGAATCAACATTAATCTTAAATGCATCATGTGTGTTCTTGGAGTATACATCATAACGGTGCAATTTTTAACGCTTCCAAAATGGGAATGGGCTCTGCGCTTTCGATTATCAAAACTGACAGAATACGTTCTTATCTTTGAGCAATACTTTTCAAAACAAGATGATCGATCGGTGGACAAAGTCATGATAGGTGCAAGTAAAACCAATAAAAGTCTGGTTGGGGGCCTCACAAATCTGTCTCCAACCCTCAGTTTCGCAGCAGATACCCTGTATTTTTGCACCTACCTGAGATGTCTCAAAGTACGGCAATTAAGCTTGATTGTTTATTTGCCACACCAATAACAAATTATCTTCCAATTGCACCAACTCAGGCCATGTACACATATTTTTAATTTACTTGCGGCGACGTCAGACAATAATAACAAGAAACTAATAGTTTTATTCAACTTGTTTTATAACCTTCAGTGCAATTTTCAATTTTTAAGTGCTCGTGGGTTAATATATCCATGAAACATATACAGATGTACAAACATGTATACCTGTTTACGTTTTATGTGTCATACAGTGTGTTCCAAAACAACGGGCCCACCTCCACATTTAATCAAATCTTCTGATATAATTTATCAAATCGCATTAAATGTTTTTGGCAATTGAGTCTTTTGTCTATTTCATTTTTGGTTTGACTCAGTGCTTAAGCACCATGAGGGGGACGTAACGCCTGTAGTGCGGTGGACTACAGTTGATTAAAAAAAAAAAAAAAAAA
>JAQGBY010003800.1:0-18194 GCA_034698785.1 Mycogona germanica | reverse complement strand
TGACGTCATTACAGAGTGTAGCACGTGAAAAATTAGTTACTTCACATTTAACGTTTGCGTTTATCGCGTGTCATCGTGTAAACGTAAAATAGGGGGTAAATTTAAATAATTTATTTTTTATTTCATTTGTGGTTACTGTAAACCCAGGCAAAGCCGGGAACCCCTCTTGTAGTAGATAAAGATAAATAGCCGCAAATTTAATTTAAAAGACAGTGTTAGTGGCATGTCTCAATATCGGTGAGAATAATTTTACATACCTCCTTTGTACATTTAATTTAATTTACATTTAATGGTTCCCTTAGGTGGCGCTCCAGATTCAGTTTATTTATTTTAACTGTAGTGTGAAAGTCACCACAAGAGATTATGTGACCCAAAATTCGGTGCTTCAGCCCTATTTGATGGGAACATTTTTATCAAGACCCTAGATCGTATGAACGAGAGCCCGCGCCATGAATCGAACCTGTGATCGTCGCACCACGAATCGGCCGGTCTGTCAATCAACTGAGCAAAACAAAAAGCGTTGAGCAAAGATTCAATGGATGGAGAACCATCAATGGTGATTTCGATAGATTTATTTTGGATTGTCGCCCATTAAGCGTTCCCAGCTGTGCATTTGGATTTGGCGGATTGAACACCAACAGCGATGACAATTGCCAAATACGCCACCAGGTGACAATGGACAGCGCCCAACATTCATATCGAGCTTCCAATAAAATATTTTAAATTGTGCAAATGAAGTTTGCCGAAACTGATTTTTTTAAATCGCTTTGCCGGTATAGGTATGGATAGGTGATCTACACGAACGCCACCTGGCGCGCATATCTCGATAAAGAGATGGTCTTAGGATCACCGAAAATCCCGACCGCCAAATTCGACCCGGTTCTCCGCCGCATCTCCGCCGACACAAAAGAAATGGAATGCGTCCGTACGTGCGCTAAGATCACGCCACCGGAATACCAAATGCGCCAGGCTTAGGGGGGGTGGAGTGGTTGAAATGGGAGAGAGATAGTATGGGGGTTGAGTGGGTTGATTTCAGCAGATGTTGGGCGACACAATGTCTATGGTAGCTCTGATGACGAACGTTGGGGCTTACGTATGGGTCCGCCTGTATATATATACCCGGTGCGGCTAGGCCTACACATATTCTGTTTGGTGCGTGATCGGGGTTTAAGCGGAATACGTGCGGCAGTGGGGACGGGTATTCTGAAGATTGCCCGAATTATTTTTTTAAAAATGAAGAAACAGACTACTCTTTCCCCCATAGGCTCGTGTTGAAGCGTACAATTTGAAATCTTATTGATTTTTGACATTTGTTTGACTTTGATTATTGACAAATATCAATAATTCAAGTAATGTCTTAAAATAAAAATTTATGGGGATTTCACACTTTTTAATTTTAAAAATTGAGATGGTTTTGTAATTAATCAAATACTCGTTTCCTCGTTCTAAATTTAGTGAGGGTGAACGAATTTGAATGACTACAAAAACCTAACGACAAATCCAAACTTCATCAAATCTAAATAAGTTTTATATCAAACAACTTTTATATCAAAGGTGCCACATAAAATAACCGGTTATTGTGGAAACCCCCCCCCCCACCCGGACCGGGCCGCTCCAACTATGACCAACTGATGCGGTTTGTATTGTATTTTTGAGGTCTCGCCTTGAAAGATTAGTAAAGAACGAGAATGGTATTGGGGTAAATACACCGGGATTCCGCCTGTCAAAATACCGGAGGCTTAAAATTACCCGAACGATCCAAACGAGATTTCTATTATTTTCTGTTTTTTTCTTCAATGAGTTTGGCGGGTTTAAAAACGTCCGGTCATTTTCTAATCCCGCGAAATCCCCGCGGTTGCTGGGAACATGTCAAGTTGAACATTATACAATACAATACCATTCTATTTCGTGACAAAGGACACCAATTTCTTCGTATTCGATAACTAACAATGGTGACTGGCAACAGGCCAACGCCGACTTTCTAAAGAATTTTCTCAGAAGGAAACACCAAGCGTGTACAGAGTACAACATATAAAATTAAATTGGTATAATTACCTGGAGACAAAATAAAAAACATTTCTAGAAAGTTTTAACTCACGAAGTTATGCAGCTCACGATCTAAAGTACAGAACTCTGTATTCAAAATTGTTAGCGTGTCTTTTGTACGCTGGTCATTGTTTTGCAGTCTAACTAAAATTTAGAATACAAAAATCTTTCTTAGAAAATCAACTATCCACGCGTTATATGTAAAATAAAATATTTCTTCAAGACAATATCTGTATTTCAATTACATGAACCAAACAAACACTTTAAAAAGTATCATTTCTTTACGTGAAATATTTTTTTAGATGTAGGTTGTTGGCTATCTCCTACATTCCAGATGCTGGCGAAATGATATAGTAAAAGTAAGATTGCAACTATATTTTAAAATATCATTTAGAATATGGTTCTAAAATTTTAAAAAGCGTTGCCAAATTTAGACCAGATTATATTTTACGTAAATTTTATGTTTAAAAGTGATCAACCCCAGTATTTTATAGTTATCAGTTTTACCAGAGGTCGACATGTATGAAGTGCGGAGTTTCAAAAAACAAGTAGCGATGTTTTTATGGAAACAAAAGCTTTTTGTGGTCGTATCAGTTTGCTTTGAAAAACAGAGATGGCGTGTACTCTTCTTGAGTAGTGTTGTACTTGCTCGACAGTAAGGCTTGAGGCTGTCTGTGCGGCGACTGACATGCCGTCAGATTGCACATTTTTTTCGGACTATCCAAAGTTTTTTGCGGTCAGATTTGCTTTTCCCATGCCAATTGTGGCGAACGATGTCGTCTGTCTTGCTCCGAGCATCTGCCTAGAGGAGCTTCACACCAACTCGCATACATTTTGGTAACTGCAATTTACTATGTGCGATAGAGAAATATTGCTTTCCGCTATTTAGTGCACTTTAAATAAAATTATCTAATATTATAGAACAGAACCTCAACATTTTCTGTTCAGGAGGCAAAATGTTATTCAAAGAAATTGAATAAAATTTTACCTCCTGATAAGTACATCACCATAGTTCGCTAGCGTCCCATTTTCAGATCTCGATTTTGAATATTTCACAATGAAATATTCGTTCACAAAATCCTACTAATCTCCTATTCGCCTCAAAAACAAAATGTGGTGTCTCCACATCAAACGCATGACGTTGTCGATTTCACGTGATAACAAAGCACACCAGATTACAATTCCAACCACATACATTTCTATTTACCAGAATAATATTTTCAATACAAAAACCAAATAATATATAATACCATTATTAAAAACCAAAATTAATCAAACAGATATTTTTACAAACGATTATTTTTCGATTAGATATTTCCATTGTCAAATGTTTGGAAATCCGAATTTTTTAATTATAAAAATAACATGTTGGGGGATTTTAAGATGTTAAATCACCGGTGCACCCCCTTAACAAACATTCATTATTTGAAAGCGAGTAATATTATTTTGTTCTTAGTAATTTATTTTCATAAAACTTAAGACGACATAAAGCGAATATTTAATAATTAAAATATTTTGTTACTTTAAATTTACAACGGCAAATAAATATGTAAAGGTTCGTCAACCACTAATTAGAGAATATATCTCCTAGTCGTTTGCTCAATGAATATGGTAACATCTACTTTCATCAGTTCTGTAAAGGAACTCTAGCCAATAACCGAAATGAAAGGTTTTCAATTCTATAAATACGAAAATATTTTACGTCCTGAAGTGACAGATGCAGATGCCTGTTATTCTATACACTGTTTCGCATGCGATCCCAATACGACATTAAATCCGACTGACTGTATGCTGACGTATAGTCTGGTATACTGACAATTTAGACGCAACTCTTGAAAAAACTTTCTGGTTCATTTAATTGACAAAAGAAAGCTACTGATCGAAATGGGAAGGCGTATCGGAAATTATTCATGACGATACCTGATGCCGACTATAAAGAAAATCGACGCCTGTGCGTGGCACATTTTCAGGAGAGACGCAGTTAGATCAAATTTGCAGAAATAGGAATAGAGGATAGAGGTGTCAAGAGTATTCCAACGATATATACATACAAAGTGAAGCGCAAATAAGAGTAAATAATTGAATTGAGATTCGAAGTCCAAAAAAAAATGCCGGATTTTGTTATAAGTTAACTGTAGGCAACATAGGCAACTAACGCCACCTGGCCAATACATTCCATTGTAAGTTGCGTTGATTCCCGACATATTGTTTGATCCAACTTTGGCAGGAGTTTGGTCGCTAAACACGTTTAGCTCATTGAATGAGTCGAACGCAGGTGTGGATCAGATTTCGCGTCTCCGGTGACATATATCTTTAAAAAAAAGAACGTCGGAATCTGCATGCTTGACACGTTATATGTTTTCTAGAAGGTTTTACTGGGTGCCTTTTTGCACTTCTGTTACCTAATTATAACCAAAAACATTTTTTAGTTTTTCGAAAAACATTGAAAACACTGTTAGTAAAGGCACGGTTAACATACATGGTTGTTTCTTGCATTACTAATAATTGCTACTGGGAGAGCAAATGAACAGCTGAAATTACAGAGATAATTTGTTTCACGAATGACACATTTAATTGATTCCATTTTTGCAGCCGCATGCATCATAAACAAATGATAAAATAATGGAGAACATTTGAAAATTAATACAATATATGGTAAACTTATAATTAATAAGTTTACCATTAATTTTTTGTTAAAGAATCTGCTAGAGTGGCCAACTGCCATTTCCCCCCCGTTTTTGTACGATGGTCGAATTGCAAGAAGGCAAAATATTGCTGCCCCGTGTAGGCAGGCTCAGACCACCCGTAGCGCAAACAAACCATACGAGCAATGATGCAATGCGGCAAAGCACACAATTTGGGTGAACCGAAACAATTAACTGCGTAAATTGCCAGAGTTTTTTTGTTGCACTTGTTAAAGTCACTCAAATTTTTCGAAAACGTTGCATCTGTAAACGAACAGACTTTGATCATATCCGCGAAAAAGTGTCGATTACACAATCAGGACTCGTTTGAAATTTGGAATTACGGTCACACAGGCTCACCAAGCTTGTTGATGGCTGCCAACTTCCGGCATCAAAATTTGCTGACGTGACGCGACTCCCCTATCATATTGTTCGTAAAAACAAACATCAACTTCATTTTTTTCCCTGGTAACTTAAAAAATCTATAAACACAAAGAAACGACAAAAAAAATATATTCTCGGCTCGAGAAAATGAATATCGCGACGCCCATTATACATGTCACGTTGACGCCCAAACCGACGCCCAAAAAACAAAAACTTGTTTACCGAATCGCGCTCACACAAGCAGCCGCACACATTGCCAACTTGTTTTTGTATGGAAAAAGTCCTCCGTTTTTATGAAGTCTTCGTCCGATTAAATAACGTTTCGAGTGCATGTGCGCTGGGGGTTGGCGGTTGCCATGACGACCTCGCTGGATCCTCCCCGCGCCTAGCTCTTCGTCGAGCAAAGAACAATCAGCGTAACGACACCCGACATTGTCGACGCGAGACCGTCTCGGTCCCCCATCGCTTCGCTCCGCAGGCGATCATCTCAATATTTTTTATTAGTATTTCTTTAATTTTTCCATCTGTTCCCTCACCTGAGACCATCCTCCTAATTCGATATTGTTTGTATTTATTAAGTACAAACAATATCGATTGACAACTTGACAGTGACACACAATCACAATTATCATTTTCTTTTCTTATAATAATTTATTTCTAAGTACAGATATTCTATTCGAAAAAAAGAAATAAAAAACTTGAATCGAAATTCAAACCACAAATTGGATTCAAAAATAAAAGAGGAAGGATCGTCATGAATATAACACAACAAAAGAAACGAACAGAGTCGGCTTCAAATAAAATAATAGTAAATCCTCTATTATTGAAATGAGGATAAACTAACTGAGAACCACTGCAACTGAGTCATCCCACATGCTCATCATCCCGAGGAATTTACGGGATTTTTATTTTATTTTATTTGAATATTTCTGTATTTTATTATTATTTTATTTGAAGAGTTTCTCGTCGACTCTGTCCGCCACAAATTTGATGTTTATTCAGCTGTACACTGTATATTTAAAAAAGCCTTATATTAAATATTGGATTGTGTCCGGAACAGCGTCTAACGACTATGAACATCAACGAAACTATACTTTTCATAGTGATTACGTATATTAAAAATTATCATAAATTATTGTTATTATATTCATGTTATTAAAATAAAAAATTTCATAATTATATTCATTAATATTTAATATAAATAATAATTCATAATTATATACATATTTTGATATCTAGATTTTGATAAACGAAATATCGAGTTTCTAAAAGAAGTTTTAAACTAGCGTAACAGGCGTAATTCTCATTCGTTTCTAGTGTCTCTAGATGGCGCTATCGCAGACTTTGTGGTTGCAATTTTCAACTTTCAACTCTTGTGGCCTATCTGATCAATTTGAGATGGGGGAAAAAACACCGAGTCCATGTTGAGACAACATCCGCTCACTTTTCGTTAAAATCGATATAAATAGCAATTCGTTTTGCGAGAGGCACCCGACAAGAGTTCGTGTCTCCTGACACCTGGAGGAGTAGATCTTTTCTTATTGATAGTACTTGCGCTGTTAAAGGATTTACAAGCTGCGCGGAATTAAGACTGACAGTGATTTCAACATAGAGCTACACTAATAGTTTCGTTACGATTGGCACGGAGTGCTTCCACACGCGTTCAACGACACGTCCGTTTCTTTTCAATTTAGCTTCATTTAACTTTTCAATAAATTTCGAACGTGTTTCGAAATCATTCGTTACAATTCGAGAAGCGCGACTTTCCCTTTAAAATCAACATCTCAAATGGAGCTACAAGATAAGATGCAAACACTAAATGCGCAGCTTGACAAGATGTATCATTGCATGTTTTCTTGACCGCTTCGACTTTCTTTCAAACTTTTTATAAAACAAATTAAAAATAGATTTTCGTTGTTCAAAATTCAACGATAAATGATTTTTTTTAGACGTTCAATAAACCATTCTACAACACCGGTAAATTATTTCCCAGTATTCACTCTGTATGTATATGTAAATTCCTAATCAAAAATTTATTGCGAAAATAAAATCGAAACAAAATTGCTGCCAACAGGTCCGCTTTTCAGTATTCTTAGCTTACGGAAAGTCACGGACTCTAGCAATAACTTTAAATCAGATGTCGATTTATGTAGCCTCCACATTCGAAGGACACATTCGAAGTGCGTACGTGATTTTATTGCAATAAAGACCTATAGCGTAAATTGCGTTCAATATATATCGCGTACGCAAACAAATGTGAACAAACAACCCATATATCATCAATTTAAAATACCAAGCATAATAATACTATATATCATATTATACATGATGATGCCTAGTCGTGGAAGAGCAAGGCAATAAAATTAACTATAAAGTCACGAACTAAGTCCACGTCAAACACACAAGACTAGTCCTTCCCGTTTGGTCTAGTACAGAGTAGCTCGTCTGTCTACGAATCGAGGGGGTAGTGTGTGTTCGATCACGTAAATTTTTCGTCCATTGAACATAGTTGATAAGGAAATTCTGTCTCGGCACGAATGACTTAGAAATAATAGCGGCAAGTCCAAAATTTCCACTCAGGTGACTCGAACGAACCAACATCGACGACAACTGGAATTTCACTGGACGTGCCGCATGGCACGACCAGCTGTAATGCAACCAGCCAATATGCGCTACTGTAATGGTAAAGAAAAAAAAGACGCTTAAAATACTCCAGGCGAAGATTGCCGGCTACGTACGTTTTATATATTTTTTTTTGCAAATTCAGCTCACGTACGTCATTCGTATAGCTGCCCGAAAAAAGAGATTACACTCTGGGTCTAATGCTCTTTCAATTTTAGATAATATGGCGCAGCTGGAAAGTTTTCCAAATATTGATAAGTGTTGAGGACCGGAAATCGTGGGCCTTCTAGCGCTCCTCTTCTCCTATCCCCCGCAGCACTATGTTCTCTTCTCCCCCACCCCCATCCCCCAATGAAAAAACTGAATCTTACAAAGAAGGTTCTGACTTAGGTAGAGACATAAATAAATGAAAGTCATGCAAATCGTAAAATATTAATATACGACGCTCGTTAAACGGGATTATGCAGGGTTTGTAGAACATGCACTACATTTAATGGTGCAAGTGATTGTTGCTCACAAATTTAGATTCTTCGTTCTGTTTTCTAAAAAAAAAGACAACAATAAATATAACAACGAACGGTTAAAATCAATGTCGTTTGAAACTCTTGATCGTTGAGAAAGCCAAGAGTGCCAATAGTAAAAAAATATCGAATAAACTTTTAAAAAGAAGAATATTCACACAAAAAAGTTTAAATATTATTTTTTTAAATGTTTCAAGAACTTAATTTATCAATTAAATCTATTTTTTAATCCTGAACAAAAGTAGGGCTTTAAAAAATGTTTAGGAGAGAAATGAAGAGATATAGAAAGACTACAGAGGTGGTTGTCCTTTCTTAGCTTTTTTTTTTTTTTTTTTTTTAATCAACTGTAGCCAACCGCACTACAGGCCTTACGTCCCTTTCATGGTGCGTAAGCATTATGCGAGGGGGAACGACCAGTACCCCGGGATCGAAATTTTCGAGAGCCCGCGCCGGGAATCGAACCCGGGACCGCCGAAACCACAGTCAGTCACTAAACCAACTGGGCCACGACGAGTCACTGCTTTTAGCAGAGGGTATCAAAATAATTAGCCATACGATTGAAGGAGACAACGGCACATTTTTATTTCGAGAATTCTACGCGACATCCTCAATCTCGGACAGAAACCAAATTCCCGATTCCGATTCACTGTAGTAATAAGCTAGTGTCTATACTGGGCCCAGGTCAATCTGCAGATAACTGGATGAAACGCGGAAACCAACAATTGGCGCGGCTGGCTTCGGCGGGACGAGCAAATTGCATAGACTCTGGAGCGAGTCAGCAGTAGTCGCAAATAGTTCGCAGATTGATATATAACACGCGACGCCGATATGGCCTACACCGAAAGCACAAATTATAGATAAACACATACACGTACATGCGTGTGTTTCTACAGCTCGAGGGCGCAGGTTGAGACACGAAGAAATCTCAACCACGGAATAACAAACGATCCGAGGTTTGTAAATAAACCAGCGAAGGATCATCTCAAATGCCAAATATCTATATATATTTTTTAACTCCTCAAGGTTGCTGGTATGGTATTTAATTCATTAAAAACTCGCATTTCAAAGCCGTATTTCACAACCTTTCAGACGCAAATTGGAAGCAGTTTGGGCAGTTTGAACTGGTGTAATAGTGAGAGCGCTGAACTGATCCGCTTTCACTGACGCGTTCTCGATAAAATCACGAGTAAAAATGACTGCACAACATTTGTTTCAATTGGATCTACCAACATTATTTCAACTTGTGTAATTAAAACCGTTCAACCATAAATCGTCTTCAACTGATTTCCGGAAAGTGTTGAAACCCATTACGACATCACGCTATTGTAATGTTCTATTTTTTTGTCCAATCAACTGTAGTCACACGCACTACAGGCGTTACGTACCCCTCTACGATGGGTCACGATCAGTACCCCGGGATCGATATTTTCGAGAGCCCGCGCCGGGAATCGAACCCGGGACCGCCGATCGAGCCACAATCAGTCGCTAAACCAACTGGGCGACGACGAGTCGTACAAATTGTCAGGGACCAGTCTACCGTTCGAATCCGTGTGAAAACCTTCTGTCGCGAGTCATTTACACGTCCGGTGAGCGAGCCGAACTCGAACAATTAAAACCGAACTGTCAACCCCCGAGTCAGACGATGCCGCTACCTGCGCCGTCGATCGCCCGATGCCCAGTCCGCCTAGGTTACCTAAACGCCATCACCAGTCTACTCGCGAATAGATCTGAATATGGCAGCAGGCCGATGGAGTGAGCGAGGGAGAGAGAGAGAGAGAGAGTCGACTAGTAACTGTTTGACGTGGCCAAACATTTGGCCCGTAATTAACTCCCCGCTCCGCGTAGGTCCGGCTCGCCACGCAGGGCGAAGGAGTCAACGGTTGCAGGACGGCCGACTGTGCACGGTCAATTTCCGTCTCTCTCTCTCTCTCACTTGGTCACGGCGAGCGCGCAGTTGCTGTATGATTATGATGATGATGACTGCCAGCGATACACCACTAATTTGTCCCAAGACCCCCCACCCCCTTTCCATCCCGAGGCGCCACCTGACGTCGACATGCGCCCAGCGGCAGCAGCAGCAGCAGCGTAGTCATCTGTACACTGACCCTGGTTTGATCCAGTATTGGTAGAGCTGTCAGCTAGCCAGACCACGGTAAAGGTCTAGACAAGCTGGACGCCTGCGATCCACAGGACCTGGTTGTCCGTTCAGAGCTAGTTCGGATTAGCAGCTTAAAATGACAAATTTGTCAACGGTATGTTCTCTAACGGATTTTTAATGCCAATTGTGACGCCCATTCATTGCTATAGTTTTAAATTTTTGATTTGCCTGTGAACTCATATTAAAGTCTCATATTAAATTAACTCAAGAAATTAAATTAATTCGAGAAAAAAATGTTTAAAGCGTACGTCAAATATTTTTTTATTAAATTAATTTCAATTTAACAATAGATACATGCAGGCAGATACAGGCATGTCCCTTAAATCCGCCACAGCATGGGAAGTCCAGTCTGTCCCGGGCACAACCCCCATTTTTATAATTTCAATTTATTTTGGAATCGTTAGAAGCATGCTGAATGAGATAAGCTGATTTATTTTTTTTCTGGGAGAAAATATTGGACATATTCAAATAAATTAACTCAAGTTGACGTCACTAAGAAATTTCGAAATTGAGTACACCAGTTCAAGAACTTATTAAATGTTACAACATTCAACCAAATTTAAATTATATTAAAATTAATATCAATTTATTTTGTAAATGTAAAAATTATGTTGAACAAGATAAGCGATATTTTTTTTTCTAGGAGAAAATATTGGACATATTCGAATAAATTAACCCAAGTTGACGTCACTAAGAAATTTCGAAATTGAGTACACTAGTTCAACTTCTTGAAAGTTGCATCATTCAACCACATTTAAATTCAGATAAGCGATACACAACTTCGACGTCTAAAGTTAAATTCACCACCGAACGTTAGGTTCACCGAACAAATTGTAGCTGACCCGGCCCAATATGTTAAGTACGAACCGACCCTGTTCTCCACCCAGCGACTCATAACCATCACACACACTCATACTTTTTCACCCTCCATTTACTGATTCGATTATACAAACGAATTTCCTGAGCAATATTGTCCTTGCGCTATGGCCTCTGTGCATGACAATTAGTGGTGACCCTCTCCAGCGAACCGAGAGAACAATCGAACTAAGCCTACCCATTGCTATATTTAAAAGTGCAGGAGCACGCCGAGATGAATATCGAGATAAAGACAATAAACAAACGTTTATTTAAATGCCTGATAGTAAGGCAATGTAATTCATCAGTTACAGTTGATGATGAATTACATTGCCTTACTATCAGGCATTTAAATAAACGTTTGTTTATTGTCTCTACCCAATGCTCTTTGAATTTGATGGAATATCAACGCCACTAGCGACGGCAAAGGCGACTAACCGTTACCTGCCAATGGGCGCCATCTGGTGATAATGCGCAGTCCCTATTTGCAAAATGCACAACGCGCTTTCCGAGCTGAATAGCACAAAAATAGTTTCACAAAGTGACTCTTGTTTCTGGCAAGGACGCCTACCCCTCCCCCATCCCCTCCCCATATGCAAAAATAAAATTACTGAACAGAAGCCAACATTTAAATCGAGTTACTGCTCCTTTACGATTTCTCATCATGCGAGTAATTTTTACAAATATGGTCGAAACGCAATATAAGCAGTGAGAACAAATTTATCGCTCAGTCTTCGAAACTACTACTACTACTGTACACCGCACTGAAATAACTTTTTTTTTATGTTGAGCACTCGGAGCATACGACATCAACGTATTCAAAGTTATAGTCCATTGAAATGACTTTTCCAATAAATAGCACATTTTAAACCTGAACCATCAGTCTCAGCCTTACACTGTTTAAGCTCAGGCAGTCTGGAGGAATTGCGCAGCAAATCGAATTACAATCGACCTCATCAAAATATTTGGACGAATTATAGTTTTGTAAAAAGAAAACTACATGTACAGTTAAAATAGAGTTTTATTGAAATTCCGATTGAACTGAAAATGTGATTATGAATTTAAGAAATTAATCAATTTACGGTAACTAAGGTTAAGATTCAAACGTACCATCCAACTTCAGCTTATAGTAAATCGACAGAAGCGCCATCAAGTGTTTGTGTCAGAAATCGAAACCAACAATTCTATAAAAGCCTACTTAAAATGTTACCTTCACCCATACTTCGAAGAAGTCTACGATCTAGAATGGTATGTCAATAGGTCATCATACACTTGAGTAGTGAGTAACTAAAGAAAGGCATCTTAAAATCATCTTAGAATGAGCAGCATCCTCTCAATGTCAAGTTAGGACGCCTTGATTTGAGGTGCAGGGTTATACTCTGTAGCTCACCAGTCACGAGCATCCCTGTTATCGCATTACACTTTGCAGGCGCACAGACACCGATGGTGGCGGATGTGGTGTTGGTGGCAAATGGTTAATGAATCTCGTATCGATTTCCGATATTCGCTTTTGGAAGTGAGCTAGGCGGCGTTCCTTGAGCGGGAGCCGCATGCATAATTAACAACATGAAACATCAAAAGCCGTGAAGGTGAATCTTCTAGAAAAATTCTTGCTGGGGGGGGGGATATTGGAATTATACAGTCGGATATTGCTAGCAGCCGGAAACCGGACATTGAAACTAAACGTCGTAACAGAAAAACACGTCATCGGGACAATCAGAGCTGAGGTTACTGGAGCAATCAAAGCAAATAGTCATCATAGCAGTAAAGGTAATCACGCAAAAAAATCAATACCTTCAATGCAAACGTCAATCGAATCAAGTGTTATCACTAGATGGCGTTGTTACCGTGTACCATGACTAAAGCTTTAAAGGAGAAACAGCAATGTGAATAGTGTATCCACCTATGCATTCTCTTGGCACCAATATACAGTACAGTGAGAAATAAGTTTAGGACGTCTGGGTGATAATAACCAGCTCTCCGGATCCAGAGATCCGGGGTTCGAGTCCAGGTCTCTTCGAAACTCTGTATTTTTCGCAATTACCAGTTCAAATTAAAAAAAGCAAAAATATTATAATAAAGACGAGTTTGCCACTCGTGTTCTTCTCTTTCGTTCGATGCTGTCCTGAAATTTGAATCAACATCCATTTTTAGTACTCCCACTGTATTTTGGCTAAACTTTAAAATTTGCAGAAGCTACTGCCCTATTCGGTGGTCGTTTTAGGAATTAGAAAGAACTAGATTCGGCGCTGCAATCGAAACGGAATGTCTGGAATAACAATTATAAACGTTTCTACAGTGGATTTAAATGCAGGCAGGAGTTATGGGAATATTTATAATGTGACTGTATTCCTCATTCGTACCTCCCTGTGCTGAAAATACTCCTTCGGCTCTATCCAGTGCACCAGTAATTTGGCGTTCGAATCACCTTGGTGTCGCCGTAATTTTCAAAAACATACGACTTGTGAATATTTATGAATTAACATTACAATATTCATGAAGCGTATTAATATGGCTCAAACAAGTCTCATCTGTATTCCTTACGGGATGCAACTCGTACGCAGGAGGTGCTATTTCATTTGGATAAGACTTAAGCTTCAATTAAACGCATCCGTTCGTACGTTTGCGATCTATATTTAATGAGCCCAGTTTCGACATTTCCAACAACTGTAATATTTCATACTATTTTATTTTTGGTTCATTTAAAAAAAAAGTGAAATTCATTAATGGTTTAAAAAACCTTGGCTGCCATTGATTTGTGGATAGAAGAATTCGCGATGCGGATGAAAATTGAAATCCGCAAGTCGCAACCCCAATTAGTGAGCCCAGTTTCGCGTCATAGCCGCAGGGCCTTAATAAACCGCGAATTAGAAGTGTTGCCAATTTTTTTCTTTAAGCACGAATTCGTTTAGACTAACCAGTGCTTACAGAACGTGTTTCGACTAACCACATCTGATATGCACGTAGTATGTGAGAAGAGCGGAGACTGGGCGAGTAGCGCGCAAAAAAATATAAAAATTGCGATTCAAATAAGCCGTCTCTGACGGCAGGGACACGTACAAAAAAAAATCAACTCTGGAGACGAGAGCAAACCAAATTTAGGTCGGACGTAAAGTTTGTGCCCGCCCGCGCCGGGAAATTGGGAAACCAAGCTTGACATCACTGTCGAGCGGACATCGAGGACTCTGACGACGCTCGACTAGACAAACAGCGTCGACGCCGGGGTTCTCTTCTCGCGAAAAGTTACGACGGCGTTTGGCGCAAGTACTCCTATATAAGGAGAGTGGCAATGGGCAAAGTAAACATGACATTTATCAAGTAACGGATTCAAAAACTTTCTCCGTTATGCGCTGTAAGCGATATATGTACAGGGTGTCGCGGTGGACCAACACATATGCTACTGACTTTAGAGTTCCCACAACATATAAAAGACGATCGTCGCACTGTCTAAAATGGTGGCCAACATTTAATCAATTGGCAGGTACAAGTTTTTACTGATGTTTTCCTAACTTAAATAGTGCCTAAGCACCATGAGGGGTACGTAACCCCTGTAGCGCGGTTGACTACTGTTGATTGGGGGAAAAATACCTATAGGAATCTATAGCCGGTCGCAGTATTGCTTCCGGTGGAATCGATGGATGATGACTCCGTTTATCTAACGTCATTTCTTTACTGATACAGTTTTTGCGCCCCATTCACTAATTAGTGCTTCGACCGACCGTTGAACTCGATACTTCTTTTGTCCTCACAAGATAGTTTTTTTTTATTCAAACTGTTGTCACAACTTACAACAATGCCAATTGCATCCTACCTCGGCTACAAGAGCCAGTTGGTAGGATGCTTCAGAGTAAATCCACTAGGATCACTATTTTACTGCAAGAGGCGACGCATTGGCTACAGTCGTATTTCGTATTGCAACTAGGAGCACAGGAAATGTTTATGGACGCTATATTTTAATGCATCGATAGTTCTTTTTCACATGAATAGCTGGAACGGACCAACTGAACGCCATTTCCAATTCCTAACCCGAACGCCATAAAGTATGGATGCGTCGTTAAGACTAAATAACGGGACACCCTGTACTGGTCATGCAGATTGGTCGCCGTTGGGTTGGTGGAAGAACGGATGGGTTAGCCCCGAAATATATGACTGCACTCAACAGTAGAGCTCAGTAGCCAATTTCAAATACAAATTTACTACTGCAGTAGCTTCCAAAAAGTAGCATCCTTATTTCAAAGAATAACCATAACATCAACATCGCACATCTAAGAGTTAGACAACCTGCAAAAAAAACTGAGATTTGTGCACCTCACTTTAAATTGGACATTTCGGAACTCCCACTTTGCAACGAATTGAATACGCAAAAAAATACATTTCTTTCAAAGTAAAATAAACCCATCTTTTGAACAAATATAATCGGAATACTCAAGAAGTTTAACTTTAAAGAATTCCGTATGATACTTGGCCATGTATGCATACATGTACCCAATATAAACTAGATACATATATTTCGCAATTCGTCGAAATGCTTCAAAATCATGTTGTCAGATTACACTGTAGTTCCAATGTTGAATTAACACTACTGGAACTTTTTGCCACACTTAGTGTTTCTCTTGAACACAATCTAGAAATTAATTGCCCACTACAGATGTAGTTCAATATTTCTAAATTATTGTTTAACAACATTTCAGTTGCTATTAATATTATCCGTTTCACGTTAATTATAGGGGTTATATTTTAGCTCGCCTTTTATTTTCGGAAATTAAGTAATAACTGCGAATGGTTTGGAAAAGGTCCCAATAATCGGGAAAACAAAAATATGGAATGTGTATCCACACTTGAAAGGAAATGTCGATTTTGTTTCTTGACGGTGGTCCGTTATAGTGCGAATATTGGCGAACGAAAAATTTAATATCTCCATTTAATACATTGCCGTCGTAAAGGTTAGAGACAATAAACAAGTCGGGGAATGGGTCATCATTGGAGTAACGTCCTGTACATACAAAAGCCAATACGACAGACTCGGCCAAATGAGGAGATCAACAAAAAAGACAGAGAGATAGAGATCCAAATAGTGGAACATAAAGTATCTATCGTATCTTAGCGAACAAGAGGAGGAACGTATGGCCGTAAAATTAACATCGTCGCGTTTTCCGTCAAGTCCATTAACACCATTTTAGTGGATAATAATTTCGGTTCGCATGGTCTATTATACGGTTTCGCCTTTCGTACATGGAAGGGGGGTGTTGGAAGATCGACCATTCAGTGTATATACCATAGAGCATTTACTAAAGCAGAAATATCGCAACAACATCAGCCAATGCCCAGGCCCTCAAGGAGAGTCAAGTTCAAAGCTTAAACTAATGGCTTTCAGTAAGAACAGCTTCCCATTTAAACACACGCGAGAAAACGCAGATAACGCTCGAAAGAGTTATTAAACACACACAGCTAATTATCAATTAAGACATTTAAGTTTAGATTATCCGAGATTTATCTATTGAATATATGCAGAGTTATTTAAAAAAGCGTTTAACATTTCAAAGATTTGAAAGGTTAATCGAGATGAACTTTAATTTTGTAAATTAGACAAAATAATATTTTTTTTTGTCTTCCATGCAATAATCGAATTAGCCCGGTCTAGTGCAAAGAAATGGAAGGATAGAATTTAACCCTTTAATTGAATCTCAAAACCTCAACGTACAATTAATTTTTTTTTAAATTGATACCCCAAAATGTAAACAGCTACAAAACAACCGTCCAGATATCCAGGTTGCCTTCTGGGGGGGGGTTTGAGGAGTTAAATCACTCCTAAACCCCCTTAACAAATATATTTTTTTTTACAAAACAACCGTAACAAAAGGTATTTTTAAAAATTATTTTTTAAATCTCACAACGTACCAGTTTTGTTTTGGGTTACCCTGTCGAGAGAAAATGCGAATCGGCAAACCGAAACTGTTACGAGCTTGCCGGTTAAATGCAAGAAAATATTTTGATTTTATGAAGTTGCCATTTAAAAATTTCAGTTAACTATGTCAATATCTTCTAGTGACTCGCCAACAAGGTTAAGATGTATTTCCTCCATTGTCTGTTCTACCATCACACCTAATTGATCTCGATGCAACGAGAAGACATCGGCCGCTAGGGGTGGCCACCGGCCCATGCGATTTTCCAATGTCGATCTCAATTGTGTCGAACGGTCGCATTCCGTACTAGGCCTTGCCTCATCGCGTGTGTCCACGTTGCCGTGACCAGTGGCTAAGGCTCGGGGACCTAATGAAAAATTCATCACCACATATCGTCGCCGGGATGATCACGCTGTCTGCGAATTGCTTTTCTTCTAGTACACAGCGCGGCTTTTACGGCCGTGATTATCGGACTCGCATTCCGCGTAATGCTCGCGTCACACCTCCTCGGACCGGAAACCAGAACGATACATCGTAACATTAACGATAACAAATTATCATTGATTATACAGTCTGTATAATTTAAAAAATAATTCCCATCAGATCGCTTAAGATTTTACAAGGAGACGCGTAATTGGACGTCCGGGGTCGCGGTTCCAACTTCCAACCGAGATATCTGGAATTTTTCAAACGAGATCAATTCCTTCCTTAGGAATAGAAATAAAACCGTGGAATCAGTACTTAATCCCTTCCCTAACACTAGGCTTGCAACCTAGGTTTGTAACCAATGTTGTTAGGACAGCAATACCTAATGGATCTTCTTAACAAACAAACAATAATATCTTAACAATATCTTAACAATAAACAATCTTAACAATAAGTATATAAGAGGCAAAGTCGTACTTGAAATATAATAAAATATTCATAATAAATTCATAATAAATTAATAATGAAATAGGGGTTGTCTCCGGGACAGCACCGGACGAAAAAAGACGACCAGAGTCGGCGAGAAACTCTCAAA
>JAQGBY010003799.1:0-18196 GCA_034698785.1 Mycogona germanica | reverse complement strand
CATAAAGTTTTATGTTAGATTGGACGACCTCACAAATATCATTGATGTACAACAGGAATAATAGCGGACCCAAAACATCCCAAAGCATCCGTTTTTTAAAAAGCTATTTCAATCCAACTGGTCTTTTGACCCCCGCCATAGGCCCCCTCTCTTGAGGGCTGTTTGTGGTTAAAAATTGTAATTTAAACAGTGATCTAATTGACCCAATCTTTTAAACTTGCAGAGCGGTCTGTCGTCCCACCTCAAATTGCACAAGAAAGAATGGTCGTTCCAATGCCAGAAGTGCCTGAAAAAAATTTCTACACGATCATTGCTTGTATTTCATGAACGCAGCCACAGTAATCAGCTTTTGTTTATGTGCAAGGTGGATGGGTGTGTGTTCACATTCAACAGTAACCAGCAGCTGAGTGCCCACAGGCGAGAGCAGCACGTTGACTTGACACCTGAATTCCAGTGCCACCTGTGCGAGTGTACCTTCTACTTCCAAGACGAGCTCACCAGGCACGTCCTTACACACTTAGGCAAGCCGTTGTTAGATTGCCCGATCTGCAGCAAACCATTCCGCACAACAGACAAGAAATTATCTGATGACGCCTGCACGTTTCCCAATAAGTCCAAGGATGATCTTAAATTGGGACTATTGTGTGAGGCTCAAAAAGGGATGGACCATGCTGCTCCATCAATGGCATTTTGTGTGGTGAGGGTGATGGTGCCCCAAGATGTCCCACCAGGAATTAGTTCCAGCTCGGTTAGCAGTCTACCGGTGCCAAAAACTCTAGTGCAATTCGACTTCCAAGTCAATAAAATCAGGGCGGAACATGACCACAATGGTGTTGCTGATGTCACTCAATCATCATTCTCACCAACCAAATCAAAAAATGACAAGGGCACGAAGCAATCCACCTGTATGGTCTGTGCCAAGCTTGAAAATGACAGCAGGATCCACGCCGATGAGGGATCCTTTGCTTGCGCAACATGCATAAAGACCTTTACTCCGAAGGTGAATATTTTGGGAAAAGAGTGAAATTATGGTGGTGAGAAAAGCTTAGATGTAGTGTAGTGCCTGTCTATTGATTATGTATAGTATTGTTTTGCTAAAATCACATATTTAAAAGTAATTCCAGTTCATGTAATAATAAATATTTTATTCGAACTGAAGAACATTTTTATTCAGTTCACAGGTAGTTATATTTTGCTGACATAATATTACCTACGATCGTTGTGCTGATATCAAACTCGTTCTCTGGTTCTTGTTGTCATTCAAACTCGCTACGGCAATCTCCTTTTACCAATTTTATAATCAATCGTCTCATTTGAATTTTCAATTCAATCATCTCAGTTGAACAATTTTTCCTAACATGAACTAGCATAAATGAAAAATTTAATCAAATCATTCATTAAATTGGTCACTAAGTTAGTCTTTGATTAAATTAGTTCCAGAAACCGGCTGGACATTTAAGCTCAACTGAAAGAAGCAGGAAGTGTCGTGCAATGATGTCTGAAGAAAAGAAGATTGAAATGCGAGAACACCGCCGCATCTACGTGGCACAGAGAAGAGCTATGAAAAAGGTTGTAAATTGCAAATAATGGCAATTGTTAGAAAAAGATATCAAATAATCTCAGTTGAACCATTTTTCTTCCAAAATTGACCTAGCTGATATGAGGAACGTAATCAAATCATTCATTAAAATAATTCCAAAAATGTATAATTATTATTGATTTAGCCCCAGCAACTGACATCACCTTTAACCCCAGCCGAGAAAAGAAGGCTATATCGTGAGAGCATGTCTGAACAACAGAAGATCGAAGAACGGCAGCGTGCGCGCATCAGATCGGAAAGGAGAAGAGCTAAGGAAAAGGTTAAACATGACCAATGACAAATAAGAAACTTATTTTTCGTGATTTTATTTCACAGTAGTTTCAATTTTGACAATCCAGTATTATAGTTTCAATTTTATTTGCATGAGGAAAATTATATCTTTTTAATTTCTTTATATTTGGTTATGTTTTTTATAGTTTCACCTAAATCTAAACATTTCATTAACTTAGCTAAAGCCGCCGGAAATCCGTTCAGCTCAAGCCAAGAGTTATTATGCGAAGATGTCCGAAGAAAAGAAGATTGAAATGCGAGAACGCAGCCGCATCAACAAAGCAAAGAGAAGAGCTATGGAAGAGGTTAAGCATGACCAATAAGAAACATTTTTCGTGATTTTATTTCACAATAGTTTAAATTTTGGTAACGCGGTTTCCGGTCTTCCGGTCAGCTCAGTGTTGTGATATCTTCACAGTCGCAGCGAAACGCCCATCTCATTCATCGAAATTTTAATCGAATTGTCTCATTAGAATAGTTAATTTAATCATCTCAATTGAACAATTTTCACAAATTAACCTGCCTAAATGAGGAATGTAATCATTCATTAAATGAGAACCTAAATCTAAATATTTTATTTACTTAGCCTAAGCTGCCGAAAATCCTTGTAACTCCAGTCAGGCAGCTGGAAGCGTGCAAGAGGTATTGGGCGAATCTGCCCGAAGAAAAGAAGATCGAAATACGAGAACGCAACCGCATCAACAGGGCAAAGATTAGAGCTATGGAAAAGTCAGCGAAAGTTGAAGTTCATTAAAAATTAAAGGTATGTAACCCAACTAATGACAACATAAGGGCTGTTAACCAAAAGTACCTGGACAGTATTTTGACTTGGACCCAATAAGTTTTGGATATCCTGGAAGGCAAGTACTGTTGCTCACAGAATCTAAGATTCCAATAACCTGTTCTCTTATTTGAATGTTTACAGCCATTATCGCATCTGCGCGTCCACCGCTGTTCACATACCCATACCTCTGTGGCCGTGATCGGTGTAGCCAGACGTTCTAGCACCGCCTCCACCTACTACCACCACCACCACCAGCAGTGTTATTTAATTTAATTTTAAATTATCCATATGTGTAACTTGTAAGTGTAATTAAACCTGGGGTCTTTTACTTAAAAACTCTAAAATTCAGTCCTGTTTCAACAAATGTCTACATGCGTTAAATCAACGTTAATGATCAACTAATCTTTTTATTGTATCACTTAATTTAAAATGAAAACAATTAAATCCTTCCAACTTCAGCGAATTATATTTCCAATATTTTTGCTGACTAGTCGATTGTTTCACGAAAACATTAGACACTCTAAACAAAATAAATCAAAACATTCAATGTTTCTGCTTCAAACTTTTGGCGCCTCAAACACAATACTTGATAGTTCCATTAGATAGTTTTCCCAGAAACATCTGTATTTGATAGTATCGAATATTAGACTGCTATCGATATCGAATCTCCAGCAGATTAGATAGCTCCAGAGATTCGATATCGATCGCAGTCTAATATTCGATACTATCAAATACAAATCAAATACAAAAGATGGAGGACGAGCAACTTTGAATTTTTGATAATTGCTGTTCGCAAATGCGATTTTCAGGTGCTGTGGTCAAGTTTTCGAGAAAAGATTGCAGAATTTCTTCACGACAGATCTCATCCCAAACTACAGTCTCGCCAATTCCATGGAGACAAATATACAACCCGTCGTCGATCCACCGAATGAGGTGCTTCCTAGTTCTGGTAATAGTTTCGAGTCTCCACACAATTGCGATTGGCGAGAGATGAACATAAAGTTGGAACCGGCGTTTATCATAGAAGCCGCTGAAAATTACTTGACTCCACCTCGTAGTGGTGTTCGACATTCAATAACAGCAGAAGTTGAACGCGAAACTCTTAACAATTTCAAGAAACAAAATGAGGGCAGTTTCATCGATTTACCGAAAGAAGTGCTTCCTGATTCTGCTAATAGTTTCGAATCGACCCGCAAATGGGACTGGCATGCGAATAACATTAAGTTGGAACCGGTTGTCTATATAGAAAACAAATCGTTTTACATTGGTGACCTAGATTCGAATTTTGAAGAAGTTGAACTAGAGACATGCCAATACTTCATGGAGCAAAATGAAGGCCATCTCGTTGATCAACCTGTTGATATGGCTGATTCTTGTAATAACCTCGAATCGCCTAGCAATTTGGACTGGCGGGCGTTAAACATTAAGTTGGAACAGTCTGTCATACCTCCGTCACCCGTTGGGGATCAAGACTCCATCCACCAGTTAAAAATAATAAATGAAAAACAAGACATTCTTCCAACGACCAGTTCAAATTCTCGATCCGTCGTCTGTGAAGCAGCTCCAGGAAGTCCAGAGGAATTTGACTTCCAAGTCAAGAAGATCAAAGTGGAGCTGGACTATAATAACGGTGCCATCGAACCATCGTCACACACAAACTCTCAAAACGGCAACAGTGCCGAAGAATTCAGTGGAAAATTGTTGCTTGAAATTCCCAGCAGGATTAACCAGCGGTTATTCACTTGTGGCAAATGCAAAAAGACATTTCTCTCGAAGGTGATTATTTTTGCAAAAATTAATTTAACTGCTAAGGTTATCTAATAATTCATTGCCTGTGATCAGAGGATTGTGCGTTTGATCCCAAATTGGTTCGTCCATCATGTCGGACACATCCTGCGCGATTACAGCCATGACACATGTAACACAAAGGCAGTTACTGCCCTAAGACTTACCCTACTTTCTACACGAAGAAGAGAACAGAAAACTCCAGCTGCTCTTCTCCTTCAGTAACAACCTCACCACTCTTAACCCTGTCAACTTCATCTTCCCAGCTAAACGACAGGGAAGAAGAGGTCACCCACTCAAAGTAGAAGCAATCTTTGCAAAGAACAATTACGCTAAATTGTTTTTCTTCCCCCAGAAGTATTACCGACTCGAACTGCCTCCCCCAAGACTTGGCCCCCGCAACGTGTCGATAACCTAATCTAAATCTGTCATGTATTGACGAAAGTGGTAGGGGGCCTATGGTTCCCATTGGTACAAAAACACATTTTAAAAAAGCTATTGCAATTCTAAAAAAAAATATTGTAACCTCAATATTGTAATTCAAATCCAATTAATCATTTTATCATAGTAACACTGCGTTTTAGTCGAAAACATAAATTTCGGGACAGACCGAACTGCGTACCTTTGTATTTGATTGGTGCTATACTATTGAGAAGGCGTGTTCAACACAGCGTGATGCTTGTGATACATTTTTTTACTCTTAGATAATTTCCCAGTTTTGGAACATGTCAGCCTGGAAATAGATGCATTAGCTGTTTGTTGTCCACTTTGAGAAATATGTGCATCTATGGTCTCCGTTGATTTACATTTGATAATATTTTGAGTAAAGATTTCCAACTGATGGATGAACTGAGGCTGTTAAAGCGAAATTTGAAAACATCAAGACTATACTAATTATTAATTTAAAGCTGGGGTTGCACTCCTCTGTTAAATTGCTACACCATGTGCCATGTTTTTCTTTAGAAGCGACGAATTGAAAATTTCTACAGTAATCTAATTTGACTCGTTCTTTTAAACTTGCAGCGAGCTCTGGGGTCCCACCACAACTTGCACAAGAGAGAATGGACGTTCCAATGCCAGAAGTGCCTGACAATGTTTTCTACGCGATCGTCGCTCGCATTTCACGAACGCACCCCCTGTGATCAGCATTTGTATAAGTGCAGGGTTGTCGGGTGTTTGGCCGCGTTCGATAGTCGCCGGCACCTGAGTGTCCACCGGCGGTTGGAGCACGTTGACTTGCCACCTGAATACCAGTGCCACCTGTGCAAGCGTGCCTTTTACTTCCGGGGCCAACTCACCAGGCACGTCATTACACACGACGGCGAGCCATTGTTACATTGCACATGTAGGGTTTGTGGAAAGCTTGAAATTGACAGCAGAATCCGCACCAACGAGGGATTCTACACTTGCAACGAATGTAGAAAGACCATCCAGAAGGTGAAAATGTGTGGTTAAAAACTGCATTCTTATTTAGGTGTATTGGATAGAGACTGTGTACTGATACAGCTACAAATATGAGGAACATAATCAATTATTTCATTAAATTAGTTTAAAAAAGTGAGATCATTAACGTTGAATTGACATTTGAATTCCAGTGCCACCTGTGCGAGTGTGCCTTTTACTTCCAAGGCGATCTCGACAGGCACATCCTTTCACACAGTTGCAAGCCATTGTTAAATTGCTCGGTCTGCAACAAGCCGTTCCGCACAAAAGACAAGAAATTCACTGGTGACGCATGCACCTGTCCCAAGGTGTCCAAGAATCATCTGAAATTGGGACCATTGCCTGAGACTAAAAAATGGATGGACCATGCTGCTCTATCAATGGCACCTGACCACAACGCTTGTGCGGAAGTCGCTCAACCACAACCACCACCACCACCAACCTACTCAAAAAACGACAAGGGCACCAAACAGTCCACCTGTATGGTTTGTGGAAAGCTTGAAATTAACAGCAGAATCCACTCCAAGGGATTCTATACTTGCAGCGCATGCAAAAAGACCACCCAGAAGGTGAAAATGTGTGGTGAAAATATTTCATTGTCCTTAACTAAGGTTACCTTAAATAGACAGTTTACTGATCAGAATGATGTTTTGCAAATTGACTAAGTTAATATAAGGAATAATACAATCAATTTATTCATTAAATTAGTTCCAAAAAATGAAGTGATAAAATACTATATATGTTTTCTACATTTACCCGTACGGTTGCAGTTAATTTTCTTCAGATCTTCGCCAGCTTTATAAAGTAAAAATGCATCAGTTAGCCAATTTTAATTATTAATTTAATCATCTCAATTTAATAATTTTCCCTAAATAAGCCTAGGTTATGTGAAAAATGTTATTAAATTATTAATTAAATTATCCACTAAATGTAAATCTTTCATTGTCACAGCCGGAAATCCTTTCAGCTGAAGCCCTTGCGAAGATGTTAGAAGAAAATATGATTCAAATGCGAGAAGTCAACCGCATCAAGAGGGCAAAGAGAATGGCTATGGAAAAGGTTAAGCATGACCAATAATAAGCTTTTTTCGTGATTTTATTTCGTAATAGATTAAATTTCATTCTCCGCAGTCGCTGCACAACGTCCATCTCATTCAACCAATATCTTTAAATTGTCATTTGAATTATTAACGTAATCTTATCAATTGATCAATTTTTCCTAAATTGTCCTGCTTAAATGAATAACGTTTCATCAAATTAGTGCATCTATATCTTTTATTGATTAGTCAAAGCCACAGAAAGCCATCAAGAAGACTAAGAAGAAAACCAATAACCGGCATCTTGCGAAGACGTCCGAAGAAAAAAGGTTGAAGCGCGAGAACGCAATCGCATTAACATGGCAAGAAGAAGAGCTATGGAAAAGTCGAAAACCATCCAGAAGGTAAAAATGGGTATTTGTATAGTGGTAAAAAAATTGCATTGTTCTTACCTAGGTCTAGCAGATAGAGACTGTTTACTGATCAGAGAGTTGTTTTGCTAAATCGACTAAGCTAATATGAGGAATATGATTGATTCGGTCATTAAATTTGTCCCAAAAAATGAAATCATTAAATATTTTACGTGACACCCTTTTATCGTCAACGGAGCGAGTCAGGATAATCATTTCAATTTAACAATTTTCCCTATTAGGCCTAGCTTATATGAAAAATGTTATTTAATTATCTATATTAAATTAACCCCTAAATCTAAATCTTTATCTTAGCAAACACAGCCGGAATAGTGTCCAAGCTAAATCCTAAATTCCTAAATAGTGCCTAAGCATCATGAGGGGTGTATATAATTCTGTAGTGCAGAGACTACAGTGATGGGAAATTAAAAAAAAAATGATTGTGCGTTCGAGCCCAAATTGGTTCATCCACCTGTCATCTGTCGTGCCACCGACGGAAGTGGCAAGGAACCAATAGTGTTCCCCTTGACCAAAAAAAATATTTTAAAAAAGCTATTTCAATCCAACTTAGGCCCTGCCCTTGGGTGCTGCTTGCGGGTAAAAATTGTAATTTAAACAGTGATCTAATTGTCCCAATCTTTTAAACTTACAGAGCGGTCTGTCGTCCCACCTCGAATTGAACGAGAAAGAATGGTCATTCCAATGCCAGAAGTGCCTGAAAAAATTTTCTACACGATCATCGCTTGTATTTCATGAACGCAGCCACAGTGATCAGTTTTTGTTTAAGTGCAGGGTGCCTGGGTGTGTGTTCGCGTTCAACAGCAACCAGCAGTTGAGTGCCCACATGCGAGAGCAGCACGTTGACTTGACACCTGAATTCCAGTGCCACCTGTGCGAGAGTACCTTCTACTTCCAAGGCGATCTCACCAGGCACGTCTTTACACACTTTAGCAAGCCATTGTTAGATTGATTGCCCGATCTGCTGCAAGCCATTCCGCACAACAGTCAAGAACTTATCTGATGACGCCTGCACGTATCCCAATAAGTCCAAGGACGATCTTAAATTGGGACCATTGGCTGAGGCTCAAAAAGGGATGGACCATGCTGCTCCATCAATGGCATCTTGTATGATGAGGGTGGTGGTGCCCCAAGACGTCCCACCAGGAACTAGTTCCTGCTCCAGCGCGGTCAACAGTCTACCAGTGCCAAATACTCTGGTGAAATACGACTTCCAAGTCAATAAAGCCAGGGCAGAGCATGACCACGATGGTGTTGCTGATGTCATTCAACCATCATTACCACCAACCAACTCAAAAAATGACAAGGGCACGAAGCAATCCATTTGTATGGTCTGTGCCAAGCTTAAAAATGACAGCAGGATCCTCGCCGATGAGGGATTTTTCACTTGTGCAACATGCATAAAGATCTTAATTACTCTGAAGGTGAATATTTAGGGAAAAGAGTGAAATTGTGGTGGTGAGAAAGGCCTAGGTGCAGTGGATAGAGCCTGTCTATTGATTTTTGTGTTGTTTTGCTAAAATTACATATTTAAAAGTAATTCCAGTACAGCTTGTCTGATATATTTCTTAGGGAGGTCCACCACCGTGTTCGCCCTAATTTTTCATCTCATAATCATATCAATATTGCAATTCTTCTTAAATAGGCTTAAGATGTTATTAAATTATTAAATTAACCCTTTAATCTTTCATTGTCACAGCCGGAAATCCTTTCAGCTGAAGCCCTTGCGAAGATGTTGGAAGAAAATATGATTCAAATGCGAGAAATCCACCGCATCAACAGAGCAAAGAGAATGGCTATGGAAAAGGTTAAGTATGACCAATAATAAGCTTTTTTCGTGATTTCATTTCGCAATAGTTTTAATTTCATTCTCCGCAGTCGCTGCACAATGCCCATCTCATTCAACTAATTTCTTTAAATTGTCATTTGAATTATTAACGCAATTGATCAATTTTTCCTAAATTGTCCTGCTTAAATGAGTAACGTTTCAATAAATTTGGGCTTTTAAATCTTTTATTACTTAGTCAAAACCGCCGAAAACCTATAAAACTGCAGCCAGACAGCGGGAAGCGTGCAAGAGGTATTGGGCGAATCTGCCTGAAAAAAAGAAGATTGCAATGCGGGAACGCAGCCGCATCAGCACGGCAAAGAATACAGCTATGAAAAAGACAGCAAAAGTTGAGGCTAAAGTAAATTAAAGGTATGTAATGTTGTCCCCTCTTATGTCAGAGTGGCAAGAGTTAGTGAAGTTTTGTGCGGACAGCTTAAATGAGTAACGTTTCAATAAATTTGGCTAGATTTAAATTCACAAACGTTTCTGGGGAGGAAGGCGAATTTTTCATAGTTGCTCATTGCATAGATTATTTCAAGTAGGAAGGAGTGTTTTGTTTTTACAACATTTTTGTTCAGAGTCAAGCGTTTCACGAAGACTTGTAGTAAATCAAATGTTTCGCGCCAATATTCAATACTATCGATAGTTTTAGTCGATTGTTTTCCATACAATCTGCTCGATAATATCGACTATTCGAAATTTCGAATACAAGATGGACGGCAAAATTACAACTTTGATTTCATATTTGAGTTAATCGCTACTCGAAATCTGTTTTTTAGGTGATGTGTTCGAGACAAGATTCCAGAAATACGTCACTGACACGGATACTGAATTTTGAATTCATAAAAAGTACATACTTGCCAATTTCATGGAACGAAATCGAATTAAAGATCATTTGGTCAATCCACCGAATGAGGTGCTTCTTGATTCGGGTAATAGTTTCGAATCGCCACATCGGCGGGAATATCGAGTGATGAACATAAAGTTGGAACCGGAGGTCTACATAGAAACCACCGATGATATCTTGACTTCACCTCTCAGTGGTGGTCGACATTCGATTACAGAAGAAAGTGATCACGAAACTCTCCAAATTTTAAAGGAAGAGAATGAAGACAATTTCGTGGATTCGCCAAATGAGGTACTTCTTGATTCTGGTAATTGTGACTGGAGGGCGAAGAACATAAAGTTGGAACCGAGAGTCTACATAGAAACCACTGATGATTGCATCACTCCGTTTCACATTGGTGACCCAGATTCCAATTCTGATGAAGTTCAACAGGAAACTTTGACAGAACTAAATGAAGATCATTTCGTCGATTCACCGAATGAGGTGCTTCCTGATTTCGTTAGCCTCGAATCTCCAAGCAGTTGTCAGCAGCAGTTGGATTTAATGGCGAAGAACGTAAAGTTGGAACAGGCTATCGTAACTACGTCTCCCGTTGGTGACCAGTACTCTATCTTCCAGTTAGATATAATAAATGAAAAACAAGACATTCTTCCATCGACAAATTCAGATTCCCGATCCGTCGTTTGTCAAGCAGCTCCAGGAAGTTCAGAGGAATTTGACTTCCAAGTCAAGAAGGTCAAAGTGGAGCTGGACCACAATGATGATGACTCTGAACCGCCATCACCCACCAACTCTCAAAATGGCGAGAGCGCCGAAGAATATTCCTGTATGGACTGTGCCGAAAAATTCAGTGAAGGATTGAAGCTTGAAATACATGCCAAGATCCACCCTCTGTCCTACGTTTGTGACAAACGCAAAAAGTCGTTTCCTCGGAAGGTGATTATTTTTTCAAAAAATGAAGTAATTGCTGATGATTGACTAAACTTCATTGCCTGTTTATTGATCAGGGGATTGTTGGCTCGAGCCCAAATTGGTTCGTCAATTTGTCATGTACTAACGGAAGTGTAGGGGCCTAAGGTACCCATCGCCACAAATTTACATTATTAAAAGCGATTGTAATTCTGAAAAACAATTGTAACCGTATCTTGATTCAAATCTAATTAACCATTTTATTATCTTGTTCATGCTCATGTAGTGACACTATTGGGCATTAGATTGGTGCAATACTATTGGGTAAGCGAGTTTAAAACAGTTTGGTGCTTGAGAGACGTTTCTTTATTCTTAAATAATTTCCCAGGGTTGGAGCATGTCAGTTTAGGTAATAGGTCGTGCGACTCGTCGTATCCCAGAAAAGAGAGGTGCATTGACTGTTTGCCGGCCAATTTGTGAGATACGTGCATCTGTGTGGTCTTTATTGATTACTTGACAGTAAATATTTCCAACTGATTTTTGTTACAGCGAAATTTGAAAACATCAATACTACGGAGTAATTATCAATTTAAAGCTGAGATTGTACTTCTCTACCAAATTACCACACCATAGAAGCGATGAATTAAATATTGCCACAGTAATCTAATTCAACCCGATCTTTTAAACTTGCAGCGAGATCTGGCGTCCCACCACAACTAGCATTAGAGAGAATGGACGTTCCAATGCCACGAATGTCCTAAAAGATTTCTCGAACAATCCACATTGACTTATCATGAACGCACCCACCACGGGGAGCATTTCGAATGTGACGATTGCCACCTGACCTTTTTACATGCCAACACGCTCAAAGTTCACGCTCGACTGCATTCAGACGAGTTAAGGTTCCATTGTCCGACTTGTGGCATATCGTTTCTCATCAATCACCTTCAGCTTGACCAGTGCTCGCATGATGCACCGGACAATTGTGACGTCATCCCCAAGCTGTCAACTGCAAAGAGATAGATTGTCTTTGTTACTAGCATGCAAATGAGAAATTACAATTACAAATTTTACAGCCTCCAAGAAAGGGGCCTATGGCCGGGGTCAAATGAGAGTGAAAATGTGCCTTCGAGATCTCTGATACCTTTCTGTAATCTCGAAAACCAATTTGCCCCAATCTAACATAATTTAAAAATATTTAAAACAAACTGAAGAACCCTAGTTATTCAGTTAACAAAAACTTAGATTTTCCTGACAACTCATCGTTGTGATGACTTGTAACTCATTCTCCTGAGTTGCAGCCCATCGTTAATCTTTCTCCAATTTTTTATTTTATCGTTTCATTTGAATTTTTAATGCGATCATCTCAATTGAACATTTTTTTCCTAAAATGACTTAGCTTACACAAGGATCATTCATTAAATTAATTCCAAAAATTATGTCTCATCAATTCAGCTCCAGCAACCGACAACAGCTTTAACCTCAGCCGATAAGAAAAGGATATATCTTGCGATCAGGCCTGAAGAAACGAAGATTGGAGCACATGAACGTGCGCGCGTCAGAGCAACAGTGAAAAGAGCTAATGAAAAGGTGAAGCATGACCAATAAGAAACTATTTTTCGTGATTTTATTTCACTGTAGTTTCAATTATCGTAACACAGTATTACTTGTAGTATAATCACTGACTGGCTCGGCGGTCTCGGGTTCGATTACCGGGACCGCCGAGCCACAGTCAGTCGCTAAACCAACTAATTAAATATTTAAATATTTTGCCAGACTTCCAATTTATCGTCAACTGAGCGGGTCAGGAAGTATCGTGCTGAAATGCCCGAAGAAAAGAAGATTGAATTAAGAGAACAAAATCGCATCAGCATAGCAAGAAGAAGAGCTGTAAAAAAAGTTAGACTCAGTGAATAATAATTTTTTTTTCATGATTTTTTTTTATTGTAGTTGAAATTTTGATGACACAATAGTACTTTACTTACTTACCTAAGTTGACCTAGTTTATATGATAAATGCACGTAAATTATTCATTAAATCAACCCCTAAATCTAAATCTTTCATGATCTTAGCAAACGCAGCCAAAGATGTCTGAAGAAAAGAATATTGAAATGCGAGAACACAGCCGCATCAACACGGCAAAGAGAAAAGCAATGGAAGAGGTTAAGCATGACCAATAAGAAACTTTTTTCGTGTTTATATTTCACAGTAGTTTAAATTTTGGTAACACCGTATTTCTTCCGGTCAGCTCTGCGTGGCGATGACCTCAAACTCATTATCCGCCCTCGCAACACAACGTCCATCTTATTCAACCAATTTTTAGAAATTATCTCATTTGGATTGTTAATGTAATGGTGTCAATTAAATAATTTTTCCTAAATAGACCTGCTTAAATGACGAACGTTTCATTAAATTAGTGCATCTAAATCTTTTATTACTTAGCCAAAGCTGCCGAAAATTCGTTCAACTCCAGCCAGAAAGCTGGAAGCCTGCAAGAGGTATTGGGCGAAGATGTCCGAAGAAAAGAAGATTGCAATAGGGGAACGCAACCGCATGAACAGAGCAAAGCGAATAGCTATGGAAGATGTAAGGAATGACCAATAAGAAACTTATTTCGTGTTTTTATTTCTCAATAGTTTAAATTTTGGTAACAACGTATTTCTTCCGGTCAGCTCACTGCGGAAAATGAGTTTGAAGTCATCTACTCGCAGTAGATGACTTCAGACTCATTCTCCGCAGTCACAACGCAACGCCCATCCAATTTTTAAAAATGATCTCATTTGGATTGTTAATGTAAACGTATCTATTAAACAATTTTTCCTAAATTGACCTGCTTAAATGGGGAACGTTTCATTAAATGAGTGCATCTAAATCTTTTATTACTTAGCCAAAGCCGCCGAAAATCTGTTCAACTCCAGCCAGACAGCTGGAAGCTTGCAAGAGGTATTGGGCGAATTTGCCCGAAGAAAAGAAGGTTACAATGCGGGAACGCAACCGCATCTGCAAGGAAAAGAGAAAAGCTAGGGAAAAGTCCGCAAATATTGAAGTTCATGAAAATTAAAGGTATTATTGTCTCCACTAATGACTGCATATGGACTGTTAACCGAAATAACTTGGACAGGTTTTGAACTTCTGAACCAATAAGATGCAGCCTTTCTTGCAGTTCTCGCAGCTGCGCGTCCACCGACCTTCACCTCTGTAACCACGACCAGTGTGGTGGACTCAAATCTCATGTCTCCGATCTCGTCGATTTTAATTATTAAATTGCCAAGACGTCCTACCAAATTCCTCCTGAAACTGTATTTACGTTTATTTTTTATCTAACGCATAACTTAGAATGGGATTTCGTCCACATCGGAGTTTATTTCCGTCATAAAGTTCCAGAACACGAAAAAGGACGTTTCATTTCTTTGAGTTCCTGGTTGCGATTGTATTTTGAATAAAAAAAAACAATTTGTTCATAATATTTAATTGAACATATTCAAGATAATGCGAAACTTTTGTGCTTTAAAGAGAAAAAAATGTGACGTTTCGAAGCAAACGTGTCTCGGAAGATCAAATAATATTTTTTCGTCGCATTTTGGCAAATTCTATAAATCCAAATTTTGCGAAATATTTTTTTTCAAAATTCAAATTTGGCAGAATTGTGGAAATCCAATATTTCGATACTACTATCGATTCGATTCGATAGTCGCCCAAAACATTCGAATCTAAAGTATCGACTTTTGGATTACTATCGAATTCTGGAAAAACAAAATGAACGACTAACTCAATTAGTTTTTTCCGAATAATCGCCAAAATTTGGATGTAGAGTTGTCTGTAATTATTTGTTATCGTGTCACGGCGTGGATTTCGATGCTCTGTGTTGCGGAGAAATAACTATTAGATCCCGACCTGATTTTTTTAGTATATTTCTGTATCCCGATAAACGGTAACAGTTCGTCGGAAACAACTTTGAACTCTGATAAACGCTGCACGGAAATAGGATTTCCAGGCGTTAGTACATGCTCCGGATTCCAGAAGTCAGACATAAATCGACACTCGGAACTCGCCAAACTAACATGGAGCCAAATGAAGATAATTTCGCCGATCCACTGAATGAAATGCATCCTGATTCGAGTAATAGTTTCGAAACGCCCCGCAATTGCGACTGGCGGGCGATGAAGGTAAAGTTGGAACCGACAGTCTTAATAGAAACCATCAATGATGACATTCACTTCGGTGTCCCGGTTTTGAATACAGAAGATGTTGCACACGAAACTCGTAAAAATTTCATGGAAAAAAATAAACGTTTCGTAGATTCTACGAATGAGGCGCTTCCCGATTCCGGAAATTGGGACTGGCAAGCGATGAAGATAAAGTTGGAACCGGTGGTCTGCGTAGAAACCACCGACGATGACATCACTCCATCTCACTTTGGTGATCTTGATTTGAATGCAGAAGTTAAAAGCGAAACTCGACAAAATTTCATGGAGCAAAATGAACACATCTTTGATCCACTGTTCAATATTCCTGACTCCGGAAATAGTCTCGAATCATCACGCTGTTGTCATCAGCAGTTGGACTGCCGAGCAAAGAATATAAAGTTGGAAACCACCAATGACGACTTTGCCCAGTCTCACATTGGTGATCAGGAGTCTATCCACCAGGTGGACCACAATATTCCAGCAATTGAACCTTCGAAGGCAGAGATTTTGATACCTCAAGACGCCCCAATAACTGCCAGTTCCGGTTCACGCTCGGTCGCCAGCCAAGCAGCTCCAGAAAATTCGCAGCGATTCGACCTTCAAGTGAAGAGGATCAAGGTGGAGCTGGACCACAACGATGATGACTCAGAACCATCATCACCCACCAACTCTCAAAACGGCGAGAGCGCCGAAAAATACTCCTGTGCGGACTGTGGCGAAGAATTCAGTGGAAAATTGAAGCTTGAAATTCACAACAGGATCCACCATCGCTCCTACGCTTGTGACAAATTCAAAAAGATATTTTCTCGGAAGGTTAGATTTAGATATAATGATCGCCGCGCCATGGCATTATGGCGATTTCCGTATAATTAGATTTAAGCATAATTATCGCCGAGCCGTGAGCACCAAGAGTGGTACAAAAATCCTGTAGTGCAGTGACTACAGTTGATTGGAATAAAACAAAATAAAAATTGGTGCATCTATGGTCTCCATTGATATACATTTGATCATATTTTGAGTAAAGATTTTCAACTGATTTATGTTAAATCGAAATTTAAAAACATCAAGACTAAAGTAATTATCAATTTAAAGCTTGGGTTGCACTCCTCTGCCAAATTGCCACACCATGTGCTAATAGAAGCGACGAATTGAAAATTGCTACAGTAATCTAATTCGACTCGATCTTTTAAATTTGCAGCGAGATCTGGCGTCTCACCTCAACTTGCACAAGAAAAAATGGCCGTTCCAATGCCAGAAGTGCCTGTCAATGTTTTCTACCCGATCGTCGCTCGCATTTCATGAACGCAGCCCCTGTGATCAGCATTTGTTAAAGTGTAGGTTGACCGGATGCTTGGCCACGGTTGACAACCGCCACATCAACGATAATGACTCCGAACCATCATCAACCATCAACTCCGGAAGTCGCAAGCGCGCGAAGGTGTACACCTGTACGGACTGTGGCGAAGAATTCAGTGAAAAATTGAATCTTGAAATTCACAGCAGGGTTCACATGCCGCCCAAAAAGACATACACTCGCAAGGTGATCATTTAGGCAAAAATTGTAATAATAAATAACAGATGTGGAACATTGATGTGGATTCATATGAGGAACGTTATCTCTAAATCTAAATCGTTCATTAACTTAGATCCAGAAACCGACCACCCATGAAACTTCAACCACTAGATGCAGGAAACATCGTGCAATGAAGTCCGAAGAACAGAAGATCGAAGCACGGGAACGTCACCGCATCTACATGGCCAAGCGAAGAGCTACGGAAAAAGTTGGGCTCTGTGAATAAGAGATTTTCTTCAGGCAACCTAGTCATTGAAGTCCATAAGAATTATTATTCGTTTTCTCATTTTGGTTGGGTTGGCGTGCGCTATTGAACGTTTAATAGTCGTCAAAACATTGACTCATTGAAACATTGACAAACGTCGTTTTGTGAAATTAATCACAATCTATTCAATAGTTTAGATTTCATGATCTCTGCGTTCTCGTTTCGTTCGGCGATTTTATACTAAAAGTAAAAACTAAAAAATAGCTGACGTTATTGTTGTTGTACGTGTCCGTGTGGATTTATTTCTCCTCGTACATAAACATTTGATGATATTCTAAGATGAGCAGTTCAGAAATACAGGGATTATTCATTATTGTCCTTGCTGATTTTCAAATATATATTTTCAAATTTGTCAAGAGACACTATCGATAGTTTCGAGAACATTCGATAATATCGGTTATTCCAATACTATCTATTTATGACTGCTTAACTGTTAAAGAATAACAAGATGGAGGACGAAATTACGTTAAATTTCCCGAATCATCACCATAATTTAGTTGCTGGGCTTTGGAATTATTTGTTATCGTGGCGTGGCGTGGATTTCGATGTCCAGTGCTGTGACGGACGTACCATTCGAGCCCATCACATGATTTTAGATTTGTTTCTGTCGCCAGAGAAACTATATCAGAGTGCGCAACAACATGGTGGACCAATCGAATTCCTCTTGGAGTTCCTCTACAAAGGCAAGGTAACGATTCGGCGAGAACAACTCGGAACTCTACTAAATGCTGCACGAGAGTCGGATTTTAAGGTGCTTGTCGATGTTCTCGAATCGGGAAAAGAAGTTGAACACGACACACGCCAAACTGTCATGTCACCAAATAAGCTGCGTCCTGATTCCGGTAATAGTGTCGAATCACCCCGCAATTGTGAATGGCGCGCGAAGAACATAAAGTTGGAACCATGTGATTCACCGAATGAGGTGCTTCATGATTCTGGCAAAAATATCGAATCGCGACACACTTCCCAACAGCAGGGAAACTGGTGGAGCAATAATTCAATTGCAGAATCCACCTATGACCATGGCTCTCCATCTCGCATTGGTGACCCGTATTCGAATGCAGAAATTGGACGCGAAACAGTTCAAAATTTCACTGAACAAAATGAAAACCATTTCTTCGAACCATCGTTTGGTTTGCCTGATTCCGGTAATAGTATTGAACATCAGTTGGACTGGCGGGCGAAGCAAATAAAGTTGGAGCCGGTCTTCACAGAAATCACCGGTGATGACTTTAATC
>JAQGBY010003798.1:0-18198 GCA_034698785.1 Mycogona germanica | reverse complement strand
TCAAAAATCTTAAACAAAGCATAAAAATGGCGCTAGGCGGATTTTGGCCAAAAGGCAGTGGCTCGCTAAACCTAAAACCACGAGGCATCACCCTTTAATATAAAATATTTATCAAATACACTTTGTCGATTTCTCTCCACCCAACCTAGAATGGGCGAATTCGAAATTAAGATATCTTCATTTATAATGAAGTTTTCAAATGCTTTAAATTCGATTATAATCAGTCGCAACAGTCCTTGTTGTTATACCCCCATTACGTTGCAATTGTTTGGACTTGGCATGCGACACAGTTGTTTCGTGTGGCGTTTGTAATAATTTCGCGGTTATTTTTATGGCAGCAAAGCACTCTTAATTCGAAGTAGACGGACATTAAATGCACGCCCTGTACAATCAATAGCTTCCAGCGGACCACCCCATGCTGCGTATGGACATTGCTGCACGAAAAAACTCGTAAAAATGTAATTGCTGCATTCATTATTTAAGTCGGGCCGTGGGGCTCATACGATAAGAAAGGTCGCCTGCAGAGATTTTATATTAGGCAGCTTAAACAACACCAACCAACTCGAACGAGAGACATTCAGGCTTCATGGAAAAGTGAAATTGACGATTCATTTTTATAAAATTAAAAACGACACAAAACTGAAACCGTGGAAAATTGACGACAAGTTGACAAGACCCCATTCATATAAATATTAAACAGAGATTTGTGAAACATGCAAAATTCGAGACATCACCCTTTACCTTTTTCCCTTTTTCTTTTTTTTTGGTAAAGTAAGTGGTTGGAATACGTGTTACGCTTTGCGCGGAACCGTGAGGTGGCGCCCCGCCATTACCCAATAATCATTCTTGTGAATTTCAATTATTATTGCAAGTATCACAAAATTCGTCGACAGGTTTTAAGAATTCTCCCTCTTCAACCCGATACGTATCTAATTCATCGAGCAAATGAAAAGTCTAGATACAAGAGTGGCTAGTGTTCGCGTGGCAGCGGCCATTTTTAATTTCGATTTTTTTTTGGAGCAAAACGTCAGTTTGTCATGCGAAGGTTTTCGTGTGGCAGGCGCCATATTGAATTTATCTATTTTTTTTTTGGTAGCAAAATGTCAGTTTGTCATGCGAAGAATTTTCGCGTGCCACTGCTAAATCTGATTTGCCCCGGGAATTAATCTTGCGCCGCCAATGATCATTTGTTGAACCAACTCGTTGCTACAAATTCCCAACGTACACACGCAATGGCTTTCAAATCATGCATTTTACCTAAAAAAAATGTTTTTTGTTTCCATCTAGATGGGTTAATACGACCGATTCGTGGAATACGAATTCTGCTATCAGAAATGATATATACCATTCGAAATAGACGAGTATTTATCGTGCAATTCATCTTTTTCAACAGTCACGATTTTACTTAATTTCAGACATAGAGTATAAGCTTCATTAGTTAAAATAAATAGATTATATTAATACAAAATAAAAAGCATTCCAAAAGGTTGTGACTAATCTATTTATTTTTATCTTGGTATTATAGTCAGAATTTCTGCACAACTGCGAGTGGGTGGCGCAAAAAAATGTGGTAACGAAATATCGTAGAACATAATGCAGTGACATTCCATTCCGTCAAAGAGATAAAACATCACCAATCCCAACCTAACTGACCTACCCTTGACTCACCTAGCCTGACCAACATACCTCAATTTTTTATTGGTATTGGTGGCGCGTGAGTATTATGTGACTGTGGCCTGACAGTCCCGGGTTCGATTCCCGGCGCCGGGCTCTCGAGTATTCGATCCCAATGCCCAAACACTAGGAGGGGCCCAGAGAGACTCTTGTAGTGCTATTCACTACGGTGATTGAAAAAAATATATATATTTCATTTATATACGAGTGCATTACGTGCAATCAGGAAGTTTAATCTAGAAAGTCCTGCCCGATTTGGTTTGTATCTACGACGTCATAACAGAATAATGCAAATTACCTGTGCCAAAACAAAACATATTAGTTTAGTCATACATCGTATAAGGCAACAGATTCTATATTCTTCCTAAATCAGCTAATTCGATTTATTTTTGTAATTTCCCTGGAGGGTCTGCGCTGTAAACAGCAAGTTGGCAGAAAATAATGCGGTCCGCTTAATAAAGGGTTGGACAGCTCTTGCCATGATTCAGTTTCTAGGATTAGCAGCGAACAATGCAAGCCAATTAAGAAGTGCGTTGTCGCGCTGTTCTACACCTTCATGCCTACAAAATACCGATATATAGCGAATATTTTTCATTTCTAAGTGCGGCGTTTAGGCTGTCGCAATTGCACAGTCGATGCGATTGACGCTACGTTAATTCAGCAGAGAATCCGCGGACACAACACCGGTTGTAATTCCATATGGCGTAAAGGGCTGCAAATAATTATGACATGTGTTACTGCCATTGGAAATCTAAACCGTTAACTTATATTCATAAAACAAATACAGTACGGCAATTGATATTAAAAAAAGATGCGAGGGGTGCATTTTCATCATTACCCTGGGATCGAAATTATCGAGAGCCCGCCCCTGGAATCGACCCCGGATCGCCGAACCACAGTCAATATGTATTTGACTAATTAGATATTTTCGCTTCAAAACATTTTAACTCATAAAATTTTAGAATATTTTCAAATATATGCGCTCCCAAGCTGATCGATAAAACATGGTTTGAAGATTGGTGATTTGTAATTGATGCTGATAACTACTATCTGAAATTAAAATTAACTTTTGAATAAACGATATTTTGTATACAATATGTTTTAAGCTCGAAATTTTTTTTTTCGTTTATTAATACTACGAACTTGTTGCCGTCTACAATTGTCGTCCTGGATATACTCTGTAATTTTGATGGCAAGGCGTATGAACTGTTTGTCTCAGGAGCCTTTAGATAATGTGACAGTAGAGGCAAATAACAAAACAATCATTATTATTAATATTAAAATACTGCTATTAGAATATAGTGTTGTTTTATCAGCTTCCAATTTTATTTAGCCTCTCATATTACTTAACATATGAATTGACGAACATGGAATTAAAAAATTTCATGAATATCAATAGGTAGGTGGTGTCTATTTGTTCACATACGGTTTTGTTTTAAGGTAAGTCATCATGAATTTGATTCAAATGCTGGCATGTGCGTACCCATAATAAATCAAATTTGATGCGTAGTGAGCCGGTTTCTTCAAACTGTACTGCTCAAGGAAACTAATATTACAACTTGATTCAGCTGATAAATGCATTGATTTTTCCTTTTTAATTTAGTGCAAACGGTCTATGCACAATACGCCATTTTGCATTGCCTAGATGCTTAAAACATAAATTATTATTCAGATTTTCTTTTAAGTTTCAACAATATACTCTGATTGCAATTGTTACGAAATTGTACCTGATCACGTATTGTCAATAACCAATATATATGGATGTATTGTATTCAGGAGTACCCCAATTCCTTTCAACACACTCTTTTGTACAAATAAAAATATTAATTATTGACTGATGCTGGACACGTCTTAAGATATGTCGACGAACGTGAAGAACATTAATCGAAAATGTACAGAATGTGAGTTAATATATCCAACAATCCAAAAAGCACATGGGTTACAAATAAAATCGAAATATATAAAACACTGAGACACTTTGTAAACACAGTGTTGAAGTTACAATTAATAATGGAAATGCAAGGTGGAATATACATTCATTATCAAATTATAGTGGTTGACTGCAACGAATTCGTCAAATATTGTATATAAAATACAAAAGTACATCCTCGACAACGAGCGTACAATTCGATAGTGCATATATATTTTTGAATTTTATACATCTGACGAATTCGGTGCAACCAACCACTATAATTAGATAATGTATGTACATGTATATTCCACCTTACATTTCCATTATTAATTGTATCGTATATTCAACACTGTGTTTGCAAAGTGCCTCAGTATTTTATTTATTTCGATATCATTTATAAGCCCATATGCTTTTTGGATTGTCGGAGATATTAAATCACACTCTGTTCATTTTCGATTAACAATCTTCACTTTCGTCGCCAGATCTTTAGATGTGTCCAGCATAAGTCATTCATTAAATTTTTCAATTGCATCTATCTCCTGGCGCTTCCAGAATTTTGAATTCAGACCAAGAATTTTGCCCTCTTTAGTAACAAAATAATGGGAATATGACGTCTTGATTATGATATACTCTTTAGTGCTGAATAAACACGAAACATGTTTTAAAAACCAATAACTCTTCGTAATTTCTAAAATTGACGAGAAACTCCACACCCAAAATTGTGCGATTGTCTGTGTCATGTGTCAGAATTTTTTTTCATTTGTTCAGGAAATGGGAGGAAAATGTGCTTTCCGGAAAAATAAAATTTTCACTGCTGGACTTATAACGTTGTTTCTTCTCCCACTGACTTACTCAGTACGATCAAATAGCAAAGATTTTGGTAAATAAAAATTAATTTATAAACTATCAAAATACACTTGTATTAGACGCTTGATTAAGAGTAATTCATTTAATTCAAAGATTACAAGATTTCAATTTTTTTATTATATTTTATTATATTTATATATTATATTTAAAAAAAATTAAAGACTCAACAAATTACAGTAGCATCGTCTGTTTGTTGAAATATTTTATTAAGGACCATATTTTATTTGTATCCCTATTTTCAAAGTGTGTATCAGAGTATACGTGATCGTAATTATGAAATAACATCAATTTTAAAATATTTAAAATAAGGTTCACATGCTCTTTCAATTCTATAGAATAGAACATTGAAAAATAATTTTTTTTTTTGGAATGTGTTTTCGATTTTAATAATTGAACTGATTTTTTATGGACATGGTTGCCCTCGAGTCCAGGTTTCATTTGGAATCTGCCCAGTATCTTCTTCGTGGAAACCACTTGGACAAAAACGGAGCTGACCTTGAGGGAGACCTGCGCCATCGCTTCGGCCGCCAAACACAATCCAAACATAGACGTGCTACTGATTCATCTATCACCTCTGATCGATAACATCGAAAGCGTGAGTCTTGGTCTTCTGGAAACCTACTCCAATTTCCGATTGGTGCGAATGGAGTTGACCGACATCTTTGCGGACACCCCGTTGGAACTCTATGACTTGCGCAGTCGACTGAGTAGAAGCGACTATCCACTGGAGCATCTGAGTGACGCTATCCGATTTGCCCTGCTCTACAAATATGGCGGAATCTATTTAGACACTGACGTCATTGTGCTCCGTCCATTGGATGCTCTGTTCAACATGGTGGCTTTTGAGAACAATGACTTCATCGGCTCAGCCGTGTTGGTCTTCAATAGATACCATCCCTTCATGAGGTCCTGCCTTCAGGAGCTAGCCGACAGATTCCAGCCTAACAAGTATGCCGGTAACGGACCCGCGCTGATTACCCGGATGTATAAACAAAAGTGTAACATCTCGCAACCGACCGATTGTGGTGAAGTCACAATACTCCGAAGTATTAGATTTTACCCGTTCAAGTGGACCCAATGGAAGAAACTATTCGAGACCAATGACTCAGACTTTTCCTCGTCCTTCACAGTCCACCTTTTCGCCAGGATGTCTCGAAATACCACGGCCACACCTGGTGGTAATTCGGTGCTCGAAAGCCTTGCGCTGAACAATTGTCCGACAGTGTTCGAGAAAATGTTGGCTAGAGATGTTATATAATGTTTCCTAAATCGCAACGTTATCAGAGCCTAGGTTTATCTAACGCTAAGTTAATCGACATTACTTGATCGTAACAGCAAAGTCTTAACTGGATGAGTTTTGTCTTTTGAGGAGACTTACCAGCTTTCTTGCTTCTAAGCTCCCCACAGGGTGAGACCTGGGGCTGGGGTAATTTTACCTTTGATATGTCTGACCTTTGTTACACTAGTATAAGTTGTGTCCGGTACAACACCAACACCGGACAATGCAATGTAATTTCATCGAAGTGAAGTACACAATTTGACCAATAAATTAAATTAAAAAAATATGCTTGAAATATGAGTATTAGTTTGACACTAATTACTGACACTTTTCTGAAGTTGGTGACGTTGGGTCGGTAGTAAATCATATTTCATCATTTATTAATATGACGTGACAATAGAATGCAACTCAAAGATGTGGCAATGTCATTTCTGGTACTATTCATGTCAATATGAGGAAGGTGAGGGTAAGCGAAAAACTGTAATGAATAATCATACACAATATTTTTAAAATGAAAAATGTGTACACGTAAAAACACGTAAGGTTATGTATGTGAATATGCAAAAAAACATTGAAAATGCAGAGCAAGCCTTTATAAGTTGTAAGTTTTAATCATAATAAAAACAATAATGCTTAAATACGTGGACAAATTTAATATTTATCTTATGTCGTCTCTAATTCTCTAAAATTTCACTAAATAGCAACACACATGAGTGATAATTTACAAGTATTACGACTAAGAAAAGTAAGCTTATTTTTTGGCATTTATGCTGCAATATTCTGATTTTTAATAGTGTTAGCCTGTTTACAGGGGCTGAATAGAATCGCGCGTATTTGGGTGCACTCAATTTTAGAATACGATTTAAAATTCATCACACAACTTTGCTGGATTACATTTTCTACACTTTTTTCCTGGTGGAATGAAATGATCATGTGAAACTATCACAGACATTTGCTAGCAAAACAGGTAAAGCTCTTATATAATGGGAATGGAAATCGACATTACTATGAGCTGGCTCACCTTTAGACGCGTTGTTCGGGTCGATAGCATGTCGGAATCAGTACACGAAGGTGAACCTATCTCTGCACATAGACATATCATACATAATGTAGAGGCTTTTAAATTTTGCAACAACGTAGATCCTCCAGTAGTAGCAGACGAACTTGTTTGTGACTACAGAGTCCACAGGCCCGCGAAGAAGGAAAGGGGTGGCGATTCTTTATTAGCTATTAATATTCTTTATAGAGTAAGAGGCGCTTTTGATTGATGGCCCCCGCATGGCCCATGACCGACTATGTGTTCCTGTTCTCGTTAGACAGTTTAAGAGATACGCGGGTAGTAGAGACCATAAATCATTGATGTTGCCCGGAAGTTCCAATATGGCGTCAATGGTAGTCGGTGAAATCTACCAGTGATCTGTTGTTGTTGTTGTGCGTCTTCTGCACTTCAAAATAGGAATGACACAAATTCCTTTCTGTTGTGCTGTTACAATAAGTACTGATTTATATGGTGGAAGTTTCAAATGAGTGATTTCCTATAAAATAATTAAGCATTTTGCTGTTCTTATGAGAATGAATAGGGTGGCCTAAAAAAAACGTTTCGCTAGAAATGTGATCATAATGCTGCAAATCATTAATTTATTCAATTAAAATTTGGCACACTTGTTGGTCTTTCCTTTCTTTATAAATTGGACTTGCGCACGTTCAACTCCGTGACGTCATAATTCGAATTATTATGGTTCAAAGTGACGCTCACATCACATTTCGCTCTTGAATCTTAAGAATTCGAATGATGACGTCACAGAGTTGTACGGTGCGCGAGGCGAATTCATAACGAAAGTAATGACCAACATGTGTGCCAAATTTGAATGGAATAAATTAATGATTTGCAATTTTATGATCACATTTATAGCGAAACGTTTTTTTAGGCCACCCTATGGCACTGTAAGTGACGAGCGAAGACAATCTAAAGTCTGTCCTGAGTTTGCCTATACTACTAAACTTATAATCCTAACAAAAGGTTACATGTCTCTTTCGCTCGTGTCACGACAAAAAGCTAAACTCGGGTTGGAAAGTTGTGTACCCAAAGTTGGCAAACAACAAACTTCGGCGAATATTCATCGATCGATCGTGCTCAGAATCGAAGAGGAGAGAGAGTAACGTTAAAATCTTTAAGGTTAAGAGAAGTTAATTTTTCATCGTATCCTTTCGACGACAGACGCTCCTTCAAATCTAAGTGCGTAGTCAGGTAAGCATCCTTCGTCGAACCGAAATTGCGTTCACCTGAGACTAGAGGGGACAAATGTCGGTCTGCTGAGTACACAGTTACTTTTTTATATTTGGGCGCGCGGCGCAATCTACAGGTACGAATGTATTATATATATACATATATCGAAAGGTAGGACCGGGTGCGGGGTATGAAATGAAACTGTGAAAATGGAAGAAATGTCTGCATGCGTGTCGCATACACAATTCGATTTCACACTTTTCTTCACTTCGCGAGTGTATCGCAGTTTTCACACGGGGCGCGGCTGCATAGAAATTGAACGATACGATGTATAGAAAGTTTACATTTTACCTCTTCTATATGTACACCTTTTCTTCCCGTATTCAAATAATGCCGTGCATGTCAATGGGAGGTGGGGGAAGGAGGAAGATCTCTTTATCAGAGCACATCCGCGTGTCCTTAGTGAATTTGGAAATATTTCTTTGGAAGATAAGGTGTCTGTTTATTGTATACTGAACGTGATCCTGAGATCCCCGGTCTTTCCCGAACGCTTTTTTTATTTTTTGGATCTCACAGAAGATTTCGCGCAGACATTTCCTATATATTTGGAAATGCTCGAAAATATTTAAGTAGATGGACGTATATTATTTTAAGAATCCAGATACTATACACGCCGATGCCACGCGTCACGTAAGTAGTGTTAAAAGGATGTAGGTATTTTTCACTGCTCTCGACAAACTAACGCGACCAGTTCAGTTTCAATGTACTACTGTTCACAGATCTATAAAGCAATCAGGATATGTTATTTAAGTTTTGTCGCTTATTTTGAGATTATTCTGGCGTAGGCTATTTTAAAAATATACTATTTAATTATAGTTGTGTAATTCGGGGTTATCGAATTGAGAAATAAGATGGTTTCTCTAGATGCCGTTACCAGTTAAACTTTTGCTGCCCTCAGTAACATTTTCAAGCTACTCTGTATAGTTTCACATGCCATGATTGCAGTTTTGTTCATAACTAATAAATTTAAAAAATCTAGTTATACTTCAGATACTTAATATATTGTAGGAGTACTACAAATATAAAGAATACATCTGAAATATCTTAAATTGTGTCAAGTCCAGCTGTCGTAAATTAACACAATCAAAATTAATTTAATAGGAAAACGTCTTGCTCTATTGAGTGTGCACCGAGTCTTAGGAAGGTCGAGATAGGCGAGATTTGAATAACTGTGTCTATGAAGGCTTCGGGATATAGGACATCGCTTCGGGAATCGATATCATTTGTGGTAGGTTTTCGAAATTTCAATGTTAGCAGAGCAGTGCCCTATTTTCTGTGCATAAGAGCAGCACGAAATGTCTTTGAGTTCAAGGTTAAGGCTTCCATCTTGACTTTTCTCCCTAAATACAAGTATGGCCATCACCACAGATACAAAACCGTATTTTTGTTCTGCTGTGCCATGCAATACAAAAATGCCCCGAGCGTGGCTCCACATATCGTCAATTTTGACACGCGTTGCCGCTAGTGTCGCCTACCGCTGGTATCGTCTGCGTAACACTGGTATAGGTTGCTATTATTTTTGAAAGGCAGTAATGGAATTTTCTGGTGAGCGAGCAATTGCCAACCTTTCGAGAAATGCAATTTTGTTTGTTTGGGTGCTGAAGTCTGAAATAATTTCATTCACGGGCGTTAAATCAATTACAGTTCGTCTATACGTGACTTGCATTGTTCGATCATATTGCCTGATGCTACGGCTCATGAGATATCGTCGAAATAATATGAACATAAAATTATTCTTGAGACTCCGTTCGAAATTATACGATGACTTTACATAATTAACAGAAGGCATACCTACAAGATAACAGTACAAATGAAAAACAATTTGAATATCCGAAAAGCCGATCAAAATTTTCTTTAAAGAAATAGAAATTAAAAAAATTCCTGTACGTTTTTTTACGTACTCATTCAAATATCAATGAGAAGTGCCAAATGAGCTCGATGGCCACTTTAGGTTAATCTAGCCCAGTTACTTTAAGGATCAAATTGTCATGCAACGACCAAAGGTTCATATCCCGGTACGTGATTGTGTTTTTTGACCCGGGTATCTCGAAGTATCTCCTTTAGTTTTTAATATATCTTTTGGCAGGCGTCTGTGTTAAAAAAGAACTCCTTATCCATTTATGCCCAATAGGTGATCCAAATTTGACTGAAACACACAACCCTCCTTTTTTCCTGGCTTAATTTTCTTTTTTTTCTGTATCAAGCGCCGTTGTTTAAGAGTTTAGATATTTAATTTACAAGTTAAGAACTGCTTCTGTGAAGGTAAGGCGTCGATAATCATACATGGTCACATTGATCAATCCGTCACCCAAGGGTAAAGTTCCCTATTCTTAAAGTACATCGTGTCAGCGATTGCTCAAGAGAGAAGAAACGCTAAGCTTTTTTTCACTCTCGAGTAATCCGCGAAAGAACCTTATCCTATTTCCTTTCTATCGCTGTCGTCTTCTCTTTGTTCTCTCGTCTCTTGAAAAACGACAGAGGGAGGTCCACCTTGATGGAGACACGAGGAATGTCGTCATAAGAATCACGATCAATCCAATCACCATATCCAATTTATTACGCCCTTTTTTTTTTTGAGCCCGATTTTTTTCAAATTAAATATGTTCCTGCAAAACTCTTTCACAATTTAATCCGAACATATTACCAGCTCATGTTTCCTACCTATGTCAAATTCATGTATCAAGGTAGCAGTTGAGTTATTCAATTTTTTGCGTAATATAAAGCTGGTACCCCTAACTTAGGAAATACTTCAAGACTTTTTACTTTAACTTGACATTTCTCTTTTTGCCATTTACTGTATAATACTGTTACGAAAACAGACATCCTGCAATTTAAAATATTAAATTTTATGAAAAATATGTATTAAAGAGTACATGTATGAATGATGGATGAATGTAAAATGCCAAGCTCGATTTCGTTACAGTAAAATAAAAAAGCAAATTATAATTCAGCGCAGCTACAACGAAATAATGTTTCAAAGCAGATACAAGAAAATATTGAATTTTTGTGCAGCTTCAGAAGAGCAAATGAATGGTTTCACTTTTTATTAAGACAAAAAATGGTAGCGAAACTACAAATGATTTTGGCATTTCCATATAGCTAATTTTGAATCCGTTCTTTGCACTTGAGGGGTTATTTCTGCCAAAAATTATTTTTCACACGATTTTTCAAATGTTTCTGCATTTCTGGCATCACCTTTCCCCATAGAGCAGAGGTAGGTACAACTCCCAAAGGAACCGCTCCGTCTAATAAAGGGAAGCCATCGATCGACATGGTAGTGCGCGGCCATTTTATTTTTGTCATGTAACCTAGTCGGTAAAAACCTCTCGCAACCTAAATAAATAAACTACAGGCACCGCTAATACACCGTACAACCCTAATACCGAGCGCAGATCTAAAGGCGGCGTGGGACAAATTTTTCAGTAGTCAAATCCAAATCGAATTACATTCTGTTTGGTAGACTGGCTCGTCGCCGGTTCACAACCTTCTTTCTTCGTGGAGTTCTCGGCATATGGATGTCAATCTGAATTGCACATTCCATTTATACGGCGTGAACAGTAATTAAATTAGACCTCTTTCAATTACCGTAAATTTCAAAAAATAAATTCAATAATTATTTACAAGAGTAATTCTGTGCCATCGAATAGTCATAGATTATGTACGATTATCGAATGTCATTTAAATGAACATTCTTGAAAGCAATAGAACATCTGTAACATAGCAGTGGGGGAATTCAGCCAAATTGGTGCTAAATTGGAAAGCGTTGATGTCTTACACGAAGCTGCATTTCAGGGGGTGCTTTTACGTAACGCTTGAGCGTTTGAATACGCTGATTGTTTCTATTAGCGCCCTTAGTGTCGAAATAGGTAACTCTATAAACCGGTAAATTGGTGCCAGGATACCATTTTCGTTCTAAACAGAATATCATAGTGCCTGATGCGTCTTAAATTCTCGAACAACCTAACTACCTGAACTACCTTTTCTTCTCGCCAAGTAGGTTTCCTACACATTTCGTATGTCGTGAAAACATTTGCTGGGCAATTAAAATTATGCGATCATTAAAAATGATGGTAATTTGCGAGAAGCTATTGTAAATTTACAATTTAATTGGCGCTGCTCGGAGACGAAAATCTGAATTGCTAAATAAATATATTCAGAGCTCTCGTTAAGTTATGGCGCACGATAATTAAGCGAGGGCTGTATACTATATATATATGTGCCCAATAAATTGGGCACACTGGCAAACAGACGGCCGCGTTTAACCGTTCCTACAGGACTAATTAAGTGTTGGCACGTATAATCACCTGAGACCATCACATAATAGATGAACCCAAGAATTGTGCCAAAACTAGAATTATCTTTTTCGGCCCATCAGCCGCTGCACTGAAGATCGCACCATTCCTTCCACATCTTTCATCAAACGAACCGTCCACTGACAGAACAGTCCACGAGCCAAACGACATTTAATAAATTAATTTATTGCATCTGCACCCGATCCGGGATTCGAAATCAGAACATCTGTGCACTATGTGCCTTTCATGGACGTTATCAAACTCTTTTATCGATTATCAACTCTTCAATTGACGACGCTTGATTCTCATAAAGCAAACAATGGTCAACAATGTGTGCTGGAGGACTCAGGAGGAGTTATATTGTTCCTTGTAGGAAGATGCTTTGTGGAGCTACAAGGTTTTATCTTCTATTACCTTGTATATAAGGCGATGCAACTGACAACTACAAATATTGCGAGGGAGGACTTGGGTCTCCATAAATGACACTGTAATTGGAGTTTATCTACGAACGTTGTTCCTTGTTGGTTTATGCCTTGTGGAAATCCATTAACGAGCGGTTGTCGTTTTTGCATTTGGAAGGCGAGGCAGAGCCACAATTGAGATGTCGCAAATAAAGAATACAAGGATATAGTTATCTTTTTAAAATATAATACTGAGCTAACAGACTGCAATATATGCTGCTGTGCTGTAGATGAAATCTAGGAATAATCACATTTGGAACATTTACTTATGATCGCAATGGGCTTAACAATATTGTAATAGTTGTCCCTATGTTGGATATTTAACTCGTGGGCATTCTAAGAAATAAAACGAAAATATTTTCATATTCGAATGAAAAATCCCTATTCGTTTTTTTTTTGACGCAGGCTTTGAATTATCAAGAAATGGTTGTATTTTTCTAGATGAGTATTTAGGAAAGAATGTAAATCATTTGTAAACGAATTTATTTTGTGTCATTCTGCAGTTACATTGACAGCCCAGTGTAAAAGCTTCCCCCCTAATGCTTCGAGGTCTTCCAGATCTTAGAAAATGTCCTATATTCCTGATGTAAGTCGATGATACAAACGGGGGAAACAATGCTAATATCATGATTATCCTAGCGTCAAACATAAATAAATGAGTACATGAACATGTACCGCGTAAGACGATTACATTTGCAAAAAAAATATTGCGTTACTTGTGTTTGAAAAGGTTATTGCCTAATTAGTTTTGTGGTGGGAGAGAGGAAAGCAGTCAAGTTGGCCAGGGCGAGAATTTTCAATTTAATAGCGTCGAACGAAGTGTAATTCGTTTAGAGATCATTCGGTTTATATGTCGTACCGTGCCAGGGGTCGGTTAGTCTATGCCGCATGTAAATAATTCCCCCAGCTTAAAACGCCACTAACTTTGATGAAAATTGCATTTGGCCATAAATCAAAATTATTGACGACTGAAATGTTTTGTGTCAAAGCCAGACGGCGACTGTAAAACAACCGAATGAGGTCTAATGCGTCATCATAAAAGTCTAATTTTGTTTCAACATGCCACTTCAAATCCTAATGAGACCTTCTGTACAAATTTCTTGATTTCCGTTTCATTAACCGCGGTTGGCGCAAGTCGAAACTGAAATTCTGATTCAGCGATGCCCACTTTTAGTAAGAAATGCTATGCAACTATCTAGACCTGTAAGATGTAAGGGGAAAATTGCTTGGACTGCAATTAAAAATCGGCAACAAGATCGTCAATAAACCTAAGTTTAGTTAAATAGACGGATCTTGTTGCCGATTTTTAATTGCAGTCCAAGCAATTTTCCCCTTACATCTTATTATTCCTTATATCGGTATCACTATCTACTATTTTTGAATCTAGACCTGTGTTATTTAATAGTAATTAGTTTTATTTTTTTTTTAATAAATTAGGTAGTGCTTAATAAGCGGACATGTTTCTGTCGCGTCACAAAGCAGTTAACACGCTTTTTAGAGTTGGTTTTCCTATTCGTGTAGCTAAGAATTTATACAGATCCCTTCCATTTCGTGCTTGGCTTTCAAAGATGAGAAGTTAAGTCGGGAGAGCGTCGGCATTCTCTTCATTGGTCAGTGGGTTAAATGGGAAAATGGCATTTTTAAGCCAACAGATTCTTTTTCAGGGTGGACACGATCAGTCGGCACGTGTCCGGAATAGACAAAAACGTTGTTTTACGTCTTAAATACAGCGGGTCATCCGGTGTGACCCGGACGTTCCGAAGAAGATTGCCCGTGGGGGGAAACCGTCACGGTTGGGTGAGACGAAACGTGATAGTACTCTGTTATTTCGCAATACGATACTAGACATGTTTTTACCCAAATGCTTGAATGTTAATAAAATATTTTAAAAAAAATTGTTGGCGCAACAATTTCGTCAAAAATAAGTTTCACTAATGCATATGTTTGGACCTGGTTTCTAGATAGTGGTCGCCCCGTGTAAGCAGGCAATTACTGTGAGCACATTCTTCAGAATATGCCAGCAGTATTTGCGCACCTTCGAGGGACAGCTAACATATTTTCAATCTGAGCTCAAAGCATGAGTGTTGAGGAGTCGAATCGGAAACGTAAATATAATATTCAGGGTTGATTTTAACTGACTACAAGTTACTCTTGTATAGACGTTCTAATATTTTTGAATATGCTAGGTAATAGAGAAATGCACTGTATAGGATTACTAAGCTTACACACTTCCAAATGCATTGCATTTGTTCGAACATGTCTAGTGACTGACAATGATTTATAGGGAAGAGAACCAAGCAGCAATTAACTTCGTTAGAACGTCGTTCAAGTATTCTTTTTTTATGTTCGTTCGAGGAGGAAAACATGACAACAAAAAAAATGGCTGTATCCACGCATTTTTTCATTCGATGATCGAAAATTCTACATGCGCACGACACGCGTCTGACATCCTGCGACGTTATGCCAACACCATCCTGAGATCATTCGACACAACCAGGACACAAATCAATAATTTAAGATTTCGCACCAAGTGATCAAGTGGAGGTCTTACCATGAATCGCATCGTCACCTTTATATTCAATTAAATACTGAAATGTCATGCCGAGTTTCGAACCTAGGATCTCCAACGTATTGATAACCCCATCTTCTCAAATGACATGCAGAGAAACAGGAGGCAAGATAGATTTCAGGAAAACCACATTTAACAAAGAGAATACTCTGCATAAATATAGAGTCTCAACAAAAAATCAAAGTACACAAAAGTTGCATTGGGGGTAACTAAAACCAATATTTTTTAATAGCTTGTATATGCACTGTATATATTAATACATGTGCATTTACAACGCAAACGAATATATAAAAAACATGTTAGGCATGTCTAATCAATTTGGAACATGAGGTTCTAATTTTGAGCACAAAAAAATATACGAGATGTACACCTTGGGAACGACAATACGACACTAACATTGTTAGCTTTTCAAAAAATTCGTCCTTTCTCATCTTCATCAAATTACGACTATATGTCGCTATGCAAATTACCACATATAACGTACGACCGAATCTTGACAACACCAGACATCAAAAATGTTGAAGAGCTTAACTAGAATCAGGAAAGATTATTTGTGAGCAGTAGAAAAGCTTACAATTAATTATGATGCGCCACTGACGGCACCAATTTTTAAGAATGGAACCTGAATAGTCGTGCTAAATTTTTTCAAACCCACTATTTATACACGTACCTTTTGAACAATGTTTTAGTCACATTCTGCGCAACCTTGAAGACCAGCATAGTATTGTTTGACATATAGTGAATCACGTACATGTAGACATTAAACAATTTACGAATTCAAATCACGAAAACATTTGATACCAGACATAAAATGCGCTTCCCATTTCATGTTATCGAGTTACTTCGAATTACACGTAGTAATCAAGACATTCGTAAAAATACACAATGTATGCGAAGACTAATTATTGTTTATGGAACATTTGCTGTCGTCGACAATGCATTGTCGATGGTGATGGATCTTCACATTTTTTGACTATTCATGAATGTGAAATCCTAATCAGCTTGAAAGCCATCGATGTTTGCGCCCACTATTAAATTCACCAACTTGACGCAAGCAGTTTTAGAAAGTCTCGTACATTAACAGCTCATATATGGAATAGCCGCAATGACAGATATATTTGCATCTCAGGAATAGACATTAGAGTAGTGCCGTAATTATGCCCAGTGCCAGGCAACCTGCCATGTTTATTGATTGTCTAGCCGAGAGTAATTAAATATCTTCCCTCGATGGAGCAGATCTTCCAACTAGAATGATTTCTCTGGAGACGGCCGATTATGAGCATCCCTTTAACATATGCCCGAACAAATATATTCCATTCTTCAATGTACTCTCTCATAGCAACGTTAAGTGACTAAACGACATACATCTTCCACGAGCCAGCTTACAAATTCCCCCCAGTAAAGCTGTACAAGAAATGTTAACATATAACCAAAGCTGAATCATTGATCTCAATATCCGTTGGTTATTGACGCATGAACGGTCGCATTAGGTTTATTGTAGCGCCATCACACGGTGTTTCAATGAAATTCACGCTGTTTCTAGTTATTTTAAAGTTGCACGGATTTGCGAAGTCAAAAGGAATTTCGTTTCTAAATGTTTTCGAATTTTGTAAGAACACGTCATGATTCTTTGTTAGTTGTGATTGCGAAATCCCACTTACAGTAGCCGAGGCAACCAGTGTTACGCGTTAGTGTTATCTCTAGAATAGAAACTAGCTATAAACTAATCCTGGTAGAACTCATTTTTAATAGATAAATAATGGGGCGATGGCTGCTCGTATTTTCTCGTTGAGATAACAGAGCTTCTCAGAGCCAACGATTAAGCAGCGGCTTGTCACAATATTTTTCCAGAGGGGTCTTTGTATTTAGAAGAACAGGCGGAGCAGCAGTTATTATTATAACCTTTTTCTCTTGTTAGTCTTTCCCCTTGTAAAATCAATAAGATTTAACTCATTCGCAATTAACGAAATGTAGAATAATTCTTCGCACGAATTAAATCTTTTAATGTGTCACCTTATTTTCACCAAATGTAACAAATACAGGGGGCAGTGTTAACAATAATAATACAAAGTATTGTAGCGACCGGTGAACCGGTTTGCCCAAATGTTTAATAACAAAGTTCAGATTTATTAAATTCAATGTCATCAAAACGATTTTAAAGACAAGTTTGACGTCACTGCGTGCCAAAGGTATTTGACATATTTAAAATCATTTAAGTATGTTTCTAGATTTATGATTACGTAAGGCTTTAGTAAGAAATGCCATGTTGCCAATATAATTAAATTATTGTAATAGTCTAATTTTAAAAGAAAAATTACTAGTCAACAAATCATTAATTTAAGGTGAGGCCTGACCCCTCCCGACCTTTCCAGAACCATCCGCCACCAAAACTCATGAGAACTATATAGCCGGGGTTGCAGACTGATAGTGAGGACTCGGCGGCGGCAATAATTAGTCTTGAAATGCATCCGAGCATGTAATTCAATTAGGCCATTTCTCCTTTAATGTCCTACTTAATTTACTTCGCCCTGCCCCAACCTCCTATTCACTTTCATGTCCTTACGCATGTCCCTAAATGATTATTTCCCGGCCAAGACAGAATAACTCTAAGCTTGGCTAATAGCAAAGCGTGTCCCGTCCAACTTTATAATACATAGTGACGTAATGTGTACCTAATGGAAATTAACAATATTTAAACGAATTATATAGTTTGTATCAAAATATGTTTCTATTTTGAATATTAAAAATACAAATTCAAATATTTTCACAAGCATGCATCATAAACAATATAAGAATATAAGAGGCAAGATCGTACTTGAAATATAATAAAATAAAATATTCATAATAAATTCATAAT
>JAQGBY010003797.1:0-18208 GCA_034698785.1 Mycogona germanica | reverse complement strand
GCCGGGAATCGAACCCGGGACCGCCGAAACCACAGTCAGTCGCTAAACCGACTGGGCTACGACGAGTCGTACAATTCAATTTTTAAAGGTCAGCAGAGTCAAATCTGATGGAAAATGGATCCCACGACAATTTATTTATATTCGGATAAAATACATGTGAATCATATGTGTTTTCATGTGTATACAATACTATATACATATGAATACAATACGGAATGAACACAGCAATATCGTGACAACTAACAAGAGCACCGATAAAATGTTTTAAAAATCCGGTATTCTGTTTCTATAGAAAATGCAAAATACATCTGGAATATTAAATAGGTCATATTGCACTGATGATATCGTTAATAAACGTACTCTTGAAAAACCACCTGACTCAATGGTTCAGTTGTCAATTGAGAAACATGATTTAATTTTTTAAAGTAGGAATAGCTACTCTGTATTACATTAACAATTTCAGCTCATTTATAAAAAAAATTCTAGAAAACAAAAACTACTAGCTAACAAAATCATTTTTTTTCTTCCCATATTTAATCGAATCTTTGAAAGACTGTACATGTGGGGATAAGCAAAACGAGGGGAAACAAGGTAAAAATCAAAAATTGGCAGCACACAACACATTACATTTTTGCAACAATAGAGATTAAATAATTTGTCAAAAAGTAGAAAACAATACGTTTCTTCGACTATCTATAATGAAAATCGACAAACAACCTGCGACCTTCAATAAATCGGGATTCCAACCACTAGTGTATCTATTTTGATGCACCTGCACTTGTAGTTTTGTTGACGTCATTGCTGTATATCACCAACTTTATCCAGAACCATTTTAACAGACTTCCTTTCGTACGTGCATTCGTTTCGTAGGGACATTATTAACAGATGTTGTCAGTGAAATAAAAAAATAAATATTTAATCCTAAAGATATTTCAAAATGGTTGATTTTTAAGATATTTCAAGGGAATCTTCATTTTTTGCTTATAATACAAGAATTCTCTAAAAAAAAAAATTAAAAGAAAATGTTGCACATGTATATGGTTCGATTTTTCCAAACGCCCACTTCTATGGTTCAATTGAAAATACTTCGTCTTCTTGATCAATTTTGTAAACTTCCCGTCGAGTGCGCGACGAAGCATTCAAACGTTATTGCGAAGTTCGAACAACACGATGTTGCACATGTGAAATTATGGTATTGAAAATTCACTTTTCTTACCACACCAACTACACTATTGCAACGTCAACTAGTCATCCTATCACATCGATGGACAGTTTAAATGGACAAATGAAGAAACGTCTAAAATAGGCACTCTGATTATGGTGGTCGAACCATTAACAAAGTAACACCAAATCCAATGACTCATCCTTTTGAAACCAGCAGCTCGATTATTATTAGCTGTCTCAAACAACTTAAAAAAGATATTTGGTGCTTCATAGACATTTAGCTCCACCTGGTGTGATACAAATAAAAGGCTACCAAAGAAATGAAATGTTTAAACAAAATGGCACCTGCCCACAGTAAATAAAATTTTGCTAACATTTGTAAGTGACTATAGCACTAAAGGTGTTCTTGTCCCAACAAAATTTCGAGCATAAAGTTATTAACTATTCAATAGTATCAATAACAATTACAATATGTACCCACAAGCAGCCCCGGATGGGGACTATAACGGGGTCGAACGACCAGTTAAGGACAAAGGTGGTGTTGTCCTATCCTAACAGGCCTTTGACTTGAAGATCGTTAAGGCCACTGTCGACACAGTGAATAGGAGTTGAAGTACGAGTCACAATGACAATGTAATAACTACCAATGGCGATGGTGGAATTTATTAATAATACTTTTCATTAATAGAAAAATTAATATCTTGAAATAGAGTACATTGTGTTGTTCATTAAGAGAAGCAATTTATTAAAAGCATTAGCACGGAGGGGTACAGAATCTTCATGTTGTGACCCGTCACTTCAGTGAATTAAAAAATTAAAAAAAATTAAAAAAAGCTCATTCATTTATAGAGGCAAAATTGAAGAGACAAGAGATCCTGAAATGCATATCTCGACCTTTGTTAAAAATAACTAATTCGAAATTTGAAGCGTACGTCCTCTCTGTGTGCTGCTCTAGTCCATGAGCTGACCACACAAACACCATGTATTGACTAACCACATCGCATTTGCTGGTGGACTAAAAATTGAAGAGCCATAGAAATGGCCAGCATTGAGACCTAACCTATCCATCATCAGCTACTTGTAGTTAAGGTACACCATAAGCTTGAGTACGATACCAGTGTCGAAAAAGTACTGCTCCTTCTTGCTCAGCACTGTGGCCAGGTTGGCAAATTTACCGAAACCACAACCAACAGTGTTGTCGGCTGGCGGTCGCTCAAAGTTGCAGCTGGGCACATCACGCGGTACCAGCACGTCATACAATGACTCCGAATCCAGTCGACTGACCACACTGATCTCATAGCGACTGGTGAATGGCCAACTGATCATGGAATCAAACTCACCAGTGACCAACACGGCATACACGCCCATGTGACCACTGGCCTCATAGTCAGGGTACAGGTGAAGCTGCATACGGTGGCCAGGGACGTGAGTATAGAAGGGCTTGCTCTCCAGGTAAGGGAATTTATCGGCGCGGTGCTGGGCGATCTTCTCTTCGAATTTGTCCACAAACCAGGTGAACTCGGACACCAGGTAGCCATCGCGATCACTGAGGGAGGCTAGATCTCCATGCAACAGCTTCTCCCAGCGGCTGCGGTGGATGTTGGCCTGGATGGCAGCACGCATACGCTCCAGACTGGCCCCAACCCCCGGGCCCGTGGCGGCTGAGGCCACACTACCCGCTGCAGCCCCTGTGCCACCCTCCAGCGAGGAGACACGCGTCTCAATGACGCTGACCTTCTCCTGCAGCTGTCCGACCACCTTATCGCCATCCTGTGTGCCGGCCATCTGATACAGACGCTCCATTTCGTCCAGTCGACGCATGATGCTGGCCAAGTACTCGGCTGCACCAACGGAAAAGCAGCGAGGTCGCACACCACATATACAGAGGAACAAATAGAAATCTTTTAGAGTGGTGAACGCGACATCAGAAATGGGCCCAATAAACAAAATGACAGTAAATTCTGGGCAGTTTCATGTACACTTTCCATCATCGCTATGGCCATACTTTCTCTGATTCTGATTTAAATCCAGTTAATTTGGGTAATACTTAGGGTAGTTTCATGTTTGTTGACCGATTTTTAAAATGCTTTATAAAAGTAGCACGTTCTCGGATTGATTTAATTTTTTGCACATAACTAAATAAGACACTTTTGGTTTTTGAATATTTTTTCATCAACATTCAAAAACAAAATGGCGCCGAAAGTAGATCGTTGGTTCACACTTTTGGATTGCCACACCGTTGCTTCGCAACTTCGCGATTTTCCTTTTTCGTTTGAAAATGATGTCAATGGGGTCAAATTCAAACGTTAATTGACCCCCCGCCCGCGTACAACAAAAGCGGTTAAGGTGAAGCGCTGGTCTCCTGTTAGAATCCAGCAACTCAAAGAACGATTAATACTCGCACTGTATTCTATATCAGATGTATCAAAAGTAATTTTAGTGATACGAGCCCCTTTGCCAAATATCAATCTCACGAACGAACACAAGTTATAGGACAGGGCTCTCTGGTTCTGGCCTAGTTCAAGCTAGTCTATTCAGGTAGCGAAATATGCAGCAAAACCGGCTGTTTGCCTAATAATCCCTAGTTGTTCGTTCATTTTTAGAAATCATAACTGGCCTCGGCATTTCTCGACACGTTATCAGAACAAATTTTAAAAAATTGTTTCCAAGTGATAATAGTCACTCACTGCAACCCATCACCAACGCTCAGCGGCAGCAACAGTAACTTACGTTGACAGGTGGGCACTTCCGGTATCCAACCCTTGTATGGATCAGAGCACACCCTGGTGGGAGAGCCATTCAACTGGAAGCCGGCGTCGCATGAGTAGCGCACCGTGTCACCATAGTGATACACGCCGTCTCCGGGCTCCTCCGTCTCGCTCACGTTGTTTGTGGCCGTGTCGTTGTCCACGCGACCGTTTAGAGGCGACACCGGCGACTCGCAGACCAGTTCTACAGAAGACAATGGTGTGACTAGAAATCAGGAGATGCTCCCACAAACACTTGCGAGTGACTACGGAGCCTTCTCCAAAATATGGGTACATTACATTACATACATTAATACTAGTCATTTCTCACAATTTCACAAATGTTTAGCGATCGAATGTCTCATTTTGCTACTTTATCTGCAGAGAAATAATGTTCCTTGAAATTAGAATTTCATAATTAATTTGAGCGCACTTGTATGTATGAAAAAACAATTTCTTGTGAGAATCTGTTGGACGCAAACTGAAAAACTGGAGACTTTCAATGATTCATTTATTTTTAGTTTCATTTATTTTTGGACTTGCAGCTAAAATCAGCAAAACCACCAGCGTCTCTTTTTTATGAGAAAGAGTTGTTATGACGTCTGTGATTGATATTAAATCGAGAAAAGGTGAATTCGGCATAGCACCGAATCCCAGTCTGTTCGAAACTCTACATTTTTCCCTATTACCAGTTATAAGTAAATTTTTTTTTTTTTTTATAATAATAAATAATATTAAATAATAATATAATATTATTATAAAAAAAGTGAGCACGCCACTCGGTTCGTCTTACATTAGGTGCTGTCCCGAATTCACCCTATCTTCGTTTTCCTTTTTATGTTTCGCATATGCTTCATTGATATATTTAAATTAAAAATTTATTCTCAATGTTTCTCTTAATTTAAATTTAAAAATGTAAGTGTTGCCTGTGCAAGTTTTAACAACCATTTCATGTTACATGTTTGGTTGTCATATGGAAGCAATTATGAAAGGACAAATAAAAAAACATGTAAGGACATGTAAGGCGTTCTTGTTTTTTACGCACCTCTGACCCTGACCAGAAAGGCATGTCGGTACTTGGGATGCTTATTGACTGTGCACACATACTCCCCCTCGTCCTCAGCCGTGACGTTGGCCACCCGAAGTTGCACTGAGTTGTTGACCACATGGACACGTGGGTCGTTGCTAATGACGAAACTGGCCACAGCCAGGATCTCCAAGTCTTTGCGCCAGAAGCGGCGCACAGTGTCTGCAATGAGAACTGCTCCTGTCATACACACACATGCCACGTATCCAGGTATCCAGGTTGAAGCTGAACCACCCATAAATCAGAACCAGAGAAAATGTCCGCCTCTGACGTCACCATAAAGAAATCATACACCACTCAACTGGGTGGAGGCGTTTTCGGTCACCTTACCAGATGGCTCAACTGCAAGTCTAAAATTATTCGCATGTTAGTGGAATCTACTCGGCAAAGCAAATACAACAAAATGTAATTTTCGCTCAACATGCAGCATATAAGTTTCAAGTTTTTGGAAATTGTTTTCAACTTCATACGTACGCTTCCCATGCAGGCAGGTTGACGAAAGTCAATCTAGTTAGTTATTCGTCTATTAGGTAAAGTGGTTGATCTCGTAACTTAATCATGCTTCTACTGCTACTGCTAATTTCAATAATATTTGGTTTTGAAGACACGTCTTATATTAACTAAGTATATATATTTATTATCACCCAGACGTCCTATAAATCTCTCTCACAAGTATACTCTTTATAGTGCATGCAACAGTACTTTGTGTCCAAGATAAAATCAACAAACAGTCTAGGATAAAATCCTGGACCAAATTTATTTGCAGAAGTAAAAGTTCGAACCGATAGGAACATATTTTACAAGTAACAAGTACATAGCATGTACAGTGCTATAAACTGGAGAATACGCAGTCACTGCAGATGGAAATCTTTATTGAATCAATAACTTATTTATTATTATTATATAGGTACTGGTCGGTCCCCCTCGCACAGTGCCTAAGCACCATGAGGGGGACGTAACGCCTGATGTGCGGTTGACTACAGTTGATTAGGCAAAAAAAACTGATATTTTCTACCTATGCTGTTTCGATTCACATCTTGACATCAGAACTGGTATTTAGACAACTTGAAGATTTTAAATTGGACGACGCTTAAAGCAAGTTTATCACGGCGCAGGCCGAGGAAGATGGGCACGTTCATCCATGCATCTGAGCAAGCATGCAAGCCATTCTCCGTGTCCATGTGCTCCAGTTCTCGCTAAGGCGACACGCCCACGTACAATCACGTGCAATCACGTGCAATCACGTGCACAAAATGGAGGACGCGCTCGGTCCACCCCCTATATGCAAGTGCGTGAGATGTTGTGAAGTGTGAAGCTGCACCTTGCATGTCGTCTCCACAGACCAGACTTAACTCCTGTCCGGTCCAGGCGGTCACTTCAGAGCTGGCCGTTTCCCGGCGCCAGCGCGACTCACTCGCCCTGCAAACTGCAGATGGACCAAATTAATCCCGGGATTCAGCTTCAATTCATAAAACACCAACCAGCATGTGCCACCCATTCCACCATTCGTCCCACATTCGGGTAAATAACACAAAAAATCAGTGGCTCGTTTGGATAGTAGTGGCTGTCTAGTGAATACTGTAAAAAATAAATTTCTGCACACAGTATTTTCCCCCCAGAAGCTCATTCGATTGAGCCGGCTGATCAAGTTTTAAGAACATCAACGCATTCGATAACAAAGCTTAGTGCGACCACTGTTTTCGCGGCCTCACCCTATGGATGCGTGTTCCATCTTATATTGTAGTCTGCACATGTTTAAGTATAATGGTTCATTAATCCAATTGACCACAGAGAAATTGAAACGCATGCAAAAGTAGTTTAACCCTTTACTCACCTGTGGCAATTATGCCCAAAATTAAAACAATCAAGGTGCGAGAATTCATCTTTCTAAAACCGAAAAGGAAGAAAAATACCGAAAAGGAAAAAAATACAGTCAGTAAAAGCTAGCAAAGCATCTTGACTTTGAGTTTTATTTGAAAGATAAAACTCAAATGTGGCAATATGAGTGGATGGTCATGGAACTCAAGCAAAATCATGGAACAACGATGGAAAGTTGTGATGCCTAAGAAAACATGTTCTACATTATGTACTCATATGAGTGCATGTTAAATTGAATACGCATGATAAACAATTTAAAAGAAAGAGGAAGGGGGATATTCTTCATTCGTATAAACTTACAAAAAATTCCTAAAATTTCTTTTTTAGCTATTTATTTGCAAATGGGCTTTCCAACGTGTTTGCCGTAAAACACCTCAGGTGACGAACTGGTCACTTTTCCTAGCCTAGGCCGCATACTTGGGAAGAGACTCTCGCACGAGAACTAATCAAACGTGGCAATACGAAAATCCAAATAATTTTAATTTCGTTCTCTCCCCACCATATAAGACATTCATTCATGTGTTGACCTTGGGATTCGTCCTTCCATAATTCGAATATCAATGACCCTCCTCCCCCATTTGCACCACCACAACGTCCAGGCCAACATCATTTTGGCGGCTGGCGGAGTCAGCAACTATGGCGGAAACGAAAGCATCCATCAACAAGCGTACCACCAGATGGCCCATTAGGTCCCTCCTCCCACACGATATTGACCTGTTGTCCTTTCATGCTTGACGAAGATCGCACATCTTGAAAATATTTCCAACTAAAAAATGGTATCTTACATTTACAGGCCACCAAAGGCAGCAATCAATTATCAAGAAAAACTATTTTGCAACCATTCGAATATGAAAGATTTTTAGTTAATAAGACAGCCTTCAAATTTGGCTTAACTAACAGCAAGTTGAAGTACTGATGTCTCATTCACAAAACAAAACCAAGACCTGAAATAAGTTGGGTTAACCTCGAAATTTTAGGTACTATCTCCGGTACAAATTTCATTACATTAACCTTGCGCCATCCATGAGTTTTCGTCGTGACGGATAAACTCAAAAACAAAATACTTTTATGATATGCCACAATGATACATGGTTTTGGTATATTTCAAACCGTATTTCTTTTTAATAAAATTTAAAATTTCGTTGACCCCCCTTTGTGAAAGCAGGCGTGAGACCTGGAACTCGACTACTACAGACCATGAACTAAGAAACAAAATTTTTCAACTTTAAAATTGTCCCTGCATTTATTTATTGATCAAAAATTAGCCAGGAGTCGCTCGAGCCTATTTGACACGTGCAAGCAGTGCTGAAGAGGATTGCAAGAGTTGAACAATCTCTCTACTTTCTACGAGTGCAAACATCCACCAGACAGAGCTGTGTAGAAACATCTATTTTTAGATTTCTCATGGAGAGAACTGCTTGGAGATAAATTTCTGAAGTTCACACATTTGTGCTCAAATTTTAACCCAAGCTATAAGAATAGTATTCTAATAGTAAATAGGAGTAAGTAAGTATGAAGCTGGACGCAACACAAAAACCGGCGACAATCGAGATGGAATTAAATTGTTTTGAGAACAACCAAGGAAATTTAATTAATCAACGATTTAAAATGATCATACACTAAAAATACAGGTCTTAAAATAATCGGAAAACGATCCTTAAAATAATGCAATCAGCATTATAATTCAATCCTGGCGTTTTTCTCTAGACCACAATAAGACATTATTAATTAATATTTTATTGACTCGCATAATAATATTCTAAAATTGAAGATACAGGAGCATAATATTTTTCAGTATTCGCAGGTGCAAATCACGTATTAGAATTTCCGAGGTCAGTGTTTATAAATTCCTGGTAAGAAAGATGCCGAAGACACCTGTGTGGGATCTGAAAATCCATCAATTAATTAATCGCAAAAAAAAACAATCGCAATAAACAATCCTCTATAAAAATTTAGGCAGTATATACACTTCTATCAATGATAGAATTTCGAACCTAAAGTCACTAGTCGGATTGTAGAAAAGTCGACAGTAGAAATTCGCGCAAAAATAAATGTTTCTAACAGTCTGTGAGCATATGCAAACGGGCAGGTCCTTGGACTAAAATATAAGCTTATGTCTGAAACTGTAGAGTGCAGGACATCCGATATGCATGTTTTGATGACAACGAGATGTACAGTGTGGGCTAAAAAAAATGTAGTCCTCACATATTTTCTCATGAAATCGTTAAAAGTTGATGGAATATAAAAAGACTCCATTTTTTAGTCTGCCCTGTACATACACTCGCATACTGCAGCCCTCGAAACTCATTGATGGCGCTAGATTTAAAAATAGCTAATTAATTAAAGCAGGCATTTTATCTGTAAGTATTTCGGAAAAGTGATAATTTCGACTTTGTTTGTGAAGCCATCAATACCAATAGCAGATGGAAGAAACAGTTCGGCATAAACGAAACACCACATGCCCTCAACCTTTCAGAGATGATATGGAAAGAGTAATGACCCTGAACAGAATCCCGAAAAAAGGCTTTTTCTTTCTCCAAAAAAATGGACGATAATTCTAAAGTGATTACAGTTGTGAGTTGTGTCGCTGTCTCTCGTCTTTCATTTTGCTTAAGTCTTAATAGAAACCTTGTTTTGAAATGAAATATTGATATACAAGGTCTGGAACGAGTAAACAGCACAGCTGACCGTTGTAAGTGTCTTGTTGAATGATGATCTATTGAAATGCATAACATTCGTAAAATATGCAAAGCTCGAATGAACAAATTAAAATAAAGTGCCAAGAATTAAAATGCTAATGATCTCTCGCTTTAAAAAGTTCATTGTGCAATATTTTCCTGAATTCATAGTTGTACGACCCGTCGTGGCGCAGTTGGTTTATGACGGACTATTGTTTGGCGGTCCCGGGTTCGATTCCCGGCGCGGGCTTTGGCCCGGGGTACTGGTGAAAATGTGCCTCTCACAAAGTGCATAAGCACGGAGGGGTACAAAATCTTCCTGTTGTGACCCGTCACTTCAGAGAATTAAAAAAAAAAAAAATTCAACTGATATAATAGGCGGAATATTCATGGATATTTACTGGTGGTTGGGGCCCTAACTTAACCTATATCCCTAGTCCACCCTGGAGAGGTAACAGGAAAAGCAAGCACCACCAAAATTTAGAGAACAGGACACCTCCCAGAGAACAACAATGTTCCAAGCAAAACCTCAAGGAACAGACTTTATGAAATTAAAAAATTATCTATCCTTCTACCCCAACATGAATCCTAGCAGCTCATGAAGTGTGGTCAAAAAGCAGACATTTGGAAAATCAAATTAGGTTAAATAAAAGAATCCATACAACCTCAAGCATTCAGGGGACTACAGAAGAAACCTCAAATAGCTACTCAGACTCCCTGAATGATTTTTAGATAAGAGCAGAATTTGATTACCACTGAATATTCGTTGAACTTTCGATTCGATGAATGTCCTAATTCGCTGAATTTTCTTGGTCATAGTGGTTGTGCAGTTGGTGAAATGCCTTGTCATTTCATGTTGCTGCTCGTATTTGTGATCGGAATAAAATCACGCATTGTGGACGCTCGGAAGTTTTTGAAATTCAGTTCATAGATAAGAGCCTAGCACTAAGGCCATCGAAAATAAGTGTAAATTACTGTCAAAAAGACATGCTGAATCAGAAAAATGTTCACAAGGAATATAACAGTATGGAGCCTAAATTTGGAATCTATATAGATCTGGACCAGAACTGGCAAACATTTCGAATTAAAAATAAAAAGACTGAGGATTACCAAAAATAAAATTATGTATAACATGGATTGACCTTCCATTCGAATCCAGTAAACTAGTTTTTCACACCAGTTACAGGGTGTAGGATTTTGAAATTCTTTCTGAAAACTCAGAACCCTGTGTATCATCTCTCCCTTGAATTTGGTATCCTCAATCTCCTTCTGATTGTTTAATTTAAACAGTAGCTTTAAGCAACTTAAACAACAACAAAAAAAGGAATTGCAGATGTGGGTTTATTGCTGTCCAGACTAGGCCAACCACAGAGCTTCAGGATGAAAATTTAACTTAGCAACTACTTAACTCCAAATAATAAAAAACTTGAAACCCAGAGAATTTTCTTGGTCGTAGTGGTTATGCAGTTGGTGAAATGCCTTTTCATTTCATGTTGCTGCTCGTATTTGTGATCGGAATAAAATCCCTCATTGTGGACGCTCGGAAGTTTTTGAAATTCAGTTCATAGATAAGAGCCTAGCACTAAAGCCATCGAAAATAAGTGTAAATTACTGTCAAAAAGACATGCTGAATCAGAAAAATGTTCACAAGGAATATAATAGTATGGAGCCTAAATTTGGAATGTAGATCTGGACCAGAACTGGCAAACATTTTGAATTAAAAATAAAAAGACTGAGGATTACCAAAAATAAAATTATCTATAACATGGATTGACCTTCCATTCGAATCCAGTGAACTTGTTTTTTTACACCAGTTACAGGGTGTAGGATTTTGAAATCCTTTCTGAAAACTCAGAACCCTGTGTATCATCTATCCCTTGAATTTGGTATTCTCAATCTCCTTCTGATTGTTTAATTTAAACAGTAGCTTTAAGCAACTTAAACAACAACAAAAAAAAATTGCAGATGTGGGTTTATTGCTGTCCAGACTAGGCCAACCACAGAGCTTCAGGATGAAAATTTAACTTAGCAACTACTTAACTCCAAATAATAAAAAACTTGAAACCTCCCTATGGGAATCATTGAAAAATTAGTGAGAATTAGGCCTCAGAAAATGACTTAGCATGCTGGGATTATGAATGGACTTGACTGAAAAGTATTTATACTTGTAGGACCTTAATGCACATCGAATTTTGATAATCTAGATGGTTCAGAAAACCACCAGACCAGACTGCTAAAATCTAACCACTCTGGAACCTAGGCACACATGAGTAAAAATACAATCTTAACATTTATTTTTACCAGTGTAAAGTAGTGTTGGCCCCCAAACCCCATCTTGGGTTAGGAACTTAAATTTACCAAAACTTAGAATTATGAAGTGTGGACTATTAATAATTTAGAAGCTAAACTAAAGCATAAAAAAATGAACCGACTCTGTCACCACTACATTTCGGGTTCTTGTTGGACCCATCTTGTTACTGGGCTTTGGCAGACCAGTTTTTAATAGTGAAAAGGTCTTTGACTGGGTCCTTGGCCATTTTGGGTCCATTACCAGGCACTGTATACTTCCTCCTGGTTCTAGAGTCGGCCCTTTCGCTGTCACTAAACACCAAAAATCGTCTTCAGTCCAATTTGTAGAATTGATTGACATTTTGAAAAATTGGTAAAAATTATGAAAATAAAACATAAAATGGTCGCGCAATAAAACGTTATCAATGGATTGTCACGACCTTGGTCTTGTTGGAAGCGTCACATCACGCTGATTCCAACAAGTCCAAGATCGAGGCAATCTGATCATGGGAAAGGGTTCAAATAAATTCGGGAACATGAAGAAACATAAAGATCACAAAAATCATAAATCTATAAAATTCAGAAAAATTTCTTTCGAAGACACAATCATTATGCTATTTGGCATGAAGTTAGACATTAACATTTCCTAACAGTAAAATCTATTCCGACAGTGATAGGCCCAGAATTCAGTTCACTGGGACCCCGAAAGTCAAATTGTATATTCAAAAATCACATGAAATATATATAAATTTTTTTTAATTTACTGAATTGACGGGTCACAACAGGAAGATTCTGTACCCCTCTCAGTGCTTATTGCACCATAAAATCAAGTAAAATAACTTAGCATTTTCTGATCAACTTGATCTTGGGATATGTTGTGGGTCTAATATAGACCCACAATAAAAGTTCAATATCAAGTCGATCAGACCAGAACTCAGGTCAGCGGGACTGACGGAATAAACACAAATTTTCAAAAAATGCGGACAAAGGATAATTAAACATACAACAAAGACAGACCTCATGGAAAACTTCCAAAAAGATGATATGTCTGTAACTCTTGGGCTATTTGATGGATGTTGAATACCAAAACATTTGCAGATGCAAAATTACAAGGGGAAACTATTTTATTTTATATTCAAGCAGATCAGAGAACCAGAAGTGGGCCAAAATCTCAAAAAAACACCATTTTCAAAAATGGTCAAAAATAGATTATGGCCTGGATGGAACACTTCCGGTTTTCGGATCTACTTAAAATTTCAAAATATTGTAGATCTGATAAAGACCTACAAGAAAAGTCCAAGATTAGGCATATCGAACCGGTACTCCGTCCTACTCAGGCAAAACCCCAAACTTGAAATTTGGCAAAAACGCCACCTAAGGACTCTCCTAAGGAAAACAGAATTTGGGTGTCATGGCTTAAAAACAGTGCAGCGGCCTATCTACTAAATGAAATTACTAAGTCCGCACCTCTCCAATGTGGGTCGACGGGGCGGAGCTAATCAGACTATCGGTGCATGGATTCGACCACCGAAAGTCACTCTAAACCAAAAAAAACACTTGCGGCACAGTGATGTGAAAACTTGCGGTTCAAAAATAAGCCACTTCCGGTGCTTGGATCCATTAGAGCCCAGAATCAAAAAGATTCGCCAGATCACCCTCTTCCAGGAAAGGCGTGGATCTCGGGTAACGGAGTACGGGTTCGGATGACAGAATTATTCTAAAAAGAGGTGTTTTCTGAAAAACACCTTTAAGGGACTTTTACATGGGGATATAAGGTGGGAGGGTTGTCCGGTCACTAAAATGCGTCCCGCCGGCCTTCTCCACAACTAAACACAGAAGTCAGGACCTTCCTAGATGCGGGAAGCCGTCCCGGAGCTAATGAGCCAATTGCAGAAGTCGTAGGGCCTCGGCAAGTGGCTCAAAAGTAGTGATTAATATTAAATTCGCAACATGACTGCCAAACAAATTAATTATAAAACAAAACCTGAATTTATTGCCCATGTTTTATTTGGTTCTGATTACTCTACTTGACTAACCCGAATTAAACCCTCCTTGGACACTCCATAACTTTGCATTGGACAATTACAATATAAGTGTAAGCGTCGGGACGGTAGTCGAGGCTATGATGGTGGTAACCATCGATAGCAGTGACTATCGCCCCGCCCTTCCATCCCGCCTTCTATGCGGCCCCAGCGGCGAATAGAAAAATTCGGCCGCCAAGGGGACCAGCGTGACCCGAGCCGGCGTCTGGAAATTGGAGCCGCAACTCGGGGTCACTCCTACTCAGGTGACCAGCTGGACTGGTTCACCCATTGAAGATAAACTTGTCTCGTGACAAAATAAAGTAACCACCCAATGTAATAACTTTCCTTTTTGCTCATCCGAGAAATGAAATCATTCGAGTCGGGCTATCAGGACTAAAGGACGATTTCTGCATATATTAATCGTGCTGCCGATTACCGCAACTTATTTATTGACTTTGGAGAAATGTTTGTGAAATCAGCCTAAGTCGTCGTCATCGAAAGAACTATCTCTTTCCAATCGGTTAGTAACAAAACAAGGAAAAACTGCGTGGAGATACGAGATTTTGTGCGACAACAAAATGTGCGCGCATTTTACCTTTTCCGGTTTCCGGTGCCGGGTTCATAAGACTGGAGAACGACGGATGACCGGTTGTACACTTTTCTCCGTGAGGAGATAGTGAAATCGACGGAGCGATAAAAAGTTCCAACCGATGTTCGACTGAGAACTCTGGACGTGGAATTCGACGATACGTAAGCGGGGTCGCACCATTTGAACCATACATAAGATAAGTGTGTGATTGGCGGAATGTTGATTGGGTGAAATGTTGGATAATAAATTGTATGGATTTATTCAAGAAAGAGTTAAAGTTGAGAATGCTCAGTAAAACAGATTTGATTTAATTCATTCACGTTGGTGTATGAATCTTTTATTAATCAGGATGGTCAAATAAAAGGGAGCTCTTTTGAGTTGTTTTGTTTAGGCGTATAAATGCAGTCTAACATAAGAAATATAAAACAATTTGCTACCAGATCATCTCAAAAATTATGTTTATTAAAATGAAGGTTTTGCTGAAAATGGTAAATCTTTGGTACTGTGGTAAGGATACCTTTACTTATGCGAGAAACACTTTTATATACAAAAAGTTTAACTAGTGGGAACGTAATGATGGAATCGAGGGGTGAAATGTTTATAGCATAATATGAAATGAATTCTTTATTTTTAAAAAAAAAAATTGTGTTAGTGTGGCCTGGCTGGCGTTAAGCCCAGGGCGGCGTATCTTACTTGCACGAACTGTTGTGAAGATGGAGGGGTTCGCGACAATATTGAAAACTTGGGATGGGCCTTCCTTCGGAATGGAAGTAAAGTCGTGGGACCTGTGCCTGTCCGAATTTGTTAAATTAAAAAATATTTCTATGAAGTGGTGAATTCGGGGCAGACCGAATGAAAGAGGCAAACCCAGTGGGGAGCTCGATTTTTATAATATTTTACTATTATTTTAATTAGAACTGGTAATCCCTCATAAAAAATATTTGTTAAGGGGGTTTACCAATGATTTAACTCCTCAAAACCCCCCAGAAGGCGACCTGGATATTTTTTCCTAACCTAGGCTGTCCTAGGAAGGGGGTCTATTTTACTTCTATTCCGAAAGAAAGCGCGTTAAGGAATTTCTCTCGCCCGAAAAATTCGGAAGGTGCCGGCAGAAATTGAAACCTCGATCACGGGCTAAGAGGTGAACGCGCTACATCTTTACCACTCGACACCGAATTTGTTAAATAGCTGTCTCGAGTATGAAACGATTTATAAACGCGGTCCCCTCCCCTAGGAAAAGGGGGGGACCGCAATTTAACACAATTACCAATTACAATTACAATATATACCCAAAAGCAGACCCCAAGATAGGGGCCTATGGCGGGGGTCGAACGACCAGTTGTATCTGAGCTATTTGTTAAGGAGGACCAGAACTAGAACTAGAACCCCCAGCAGGCGACCTGGTAATTTTTCCTAGCCCAGGCAGGAACGGGTCCCACGGCTTTACTTCCATTCCGAAGAAAGGCGCGTTAAGGAATTTCTCTCGCCCGAAAAATTCCGAAGGTGTCGGCCGAAATTGAAACCGCGATCACGGGCTAAGAGGCAAATGCGCTACCTCTCGACCACTCGACACCTCCTCGAAATTTTCGAGATCCCGCACCAGGAATTGACCCCGGGACCGCCGAGCCACAGTCAGTTGCTAAACCAACTGGGCTACAACTGTCTGTTAACATTTGTAAGTTTTTTGAATATCCTCGTAAAACGGATAAAAAATTTAAAAACAATGGTTGCCGATTCCTATCTCCAGATAGCGGACCAAACCAATCTATACCATTCGACAGCAGTGGTGAAAACAATTTGAAATTGCCGTCTGAGTGTCATTTCACCACTAGGGGCCCAACAATTCAAGTGAATCGACCAGAGAACAAGACACCCACTAGCAATCTCACATCAGGAAACGTTCCAGAAATTACCCTAATATTTCAAATTGCGAATCTATGTTCAACTAAGCGAGTTAAACTGAAAATTCCAAACCGAAATTTGTCAGAACACAATTTTAAACCGAATCCTGCACAAGGTAGACAGGCCCTCTGCTAAGTGGCTCCCCTTGGAAGGTCGGCGGTAAGACCGTTTGTATATGGCCACCATAACAAACAAATATCGAAGATAACAACACAAGGAGATAATTGCAGTAATTTTTGTCATAAAAACAAGCCACCAGGAATCAATATCGAGTGCGTATCCCTCCTGTGAATTGTACCACAACGCAGACGCACATGGTCAGCTGCTTGGAGCGCAAATTGCCACAGTTTGCAATTGATCAACTGTGACAATAGGTCATCCAGCGAAACTGAGGAAGAGGATGGCATAGGTATACCACCATACAAAAAATCCCGTTGGGAAGCTGAGATTTCAGGCAGCGAGGATTCCTGGGACCAACGGCAGGGTAACAAATGTACTGTAATTTACTGTAGTAATCATATATGTAATCACACAGTAATCATATATGATTACATACATATGGTAGTTTGGCAAAAATGAGACATTGAATCACTGTTACATTTTTATTTTTCGGTGATGAATACATTTAATTTGCTCAATATGTTGGCCATTCTGTTTTCTAATCACCCTGCACCGTCGTTTTGATGTATCAAAAAAATTATTTCAGGTTATTTCAGGTGTGATTGTGCTCCACACGTCTCCGCGCACTTTCCAAGGGTCTGTCAGTGTAGTTGCTTTGCGATGAAAATGTTTTTGTTTCAAATAACCAAACCCAAAACAGTCTAGTGGACTAATGTCGGGGGACTTCACGGGGATGTCCTTGTTGCACAAAACATTTATTTTAGTTCGATTTTTCAAATCCTATATATATTGGGTTGTTTTCTTTGTAATATGGATGATCCTTTGTCGTGATGCAGGGTGATTTTTTGGAACTCACTTGAATAAAATTTAGGAACCTATTTTTTTCAAATAATGATTTAGAATATGAGATATTTAGAATATGAGTGACGGCATTGACTTTCACTTTTGCAGAAACTTTGATGAGTTGTAGTGGACCTCTGCCGGTCAGATAATCTACCGCCATGAAATCTTTTTTCCAACTGTCACGACACTTCACTATCCATTAGTATGGTGGAGATGATCCTCTATTACATAACAGATCTTTCTATGACCATTGCAATTGACAATGTAGACATAAGTTTCATCCAAATTTATCATAAATTCGAATTTTCCACCACCCAGGTGACGCACATACAGCTTCCTTGCGTTTGTCTTCCTGTTAGCCTATTTACGATTTTGCACAAGTGTCAAGAGTTGCCCGGTTGTCTTTTTGTACATTTCTTGAGACTTTGGCACAAATGGCTTTTTCGTTGGCATGAATCCATCATTTCTAATTACTAGACATATTGTAGACGTGCTTACAATAATTCCTCGTTTTTTTAACACTTCCGCGATACATTTCGAAGATTTTTTTGTTTGGAAAGAGTTTTTATCATAACACTAGCTGACCCGTCGCGCTTTGCTGCGATCTTAGAAGGAAAATCCATAGTTACGTTAGCCCTCTTCGTTTCTCGTACCACTCAAACATTTGCCAGTGCATAAAGTACTTTTCCCGGTAAAATACGCCAGAATTACAATGCTGTGATGGTTGAATTTTCTTGGGTTTTGACACTCCGTCCCGTTTTTTTAAATGACCCGTCGCGCTTTGCTGCGATCTCAGAAGAAAGGAAAATTCATAGTTACGTTAACCCTCTTCGTTTCTCGTACCACTCGAACATTTGCCAGTGCATAAAGTAGTTTTCCCGGTAAAA
>JAQGBY010003796.1:0-18208 GCA_034698785.1 Mycogona germanica | reverse complement strand
ACATGATCCCCATCGTGGACATGATCCCCATCGTGGACATGATCCCCATCGTGGACATGATCCCCATCGTGGACATGGGCCATTGTGGACAAGGAACATCGTGGACATTTCCAGTGAACACATGATAAATCTCTAACTGCCACCCTTGGCGTCACCAAAGTTGGTTGCCATGTGCCACCATTGGCTAGAATTGCAAGCGAGAACGATTGAATGGATCCACAAGCTTTAATGCCAACAGCCAAAAACCAACCAGATCGATAAACAATTTACCCAACTTCATAATTCCACACTAGGCGTATACGCGAACATTTACGTTTACGCTGGGTACACGCAACCTGCAAACCTAGTTTCCCAAAAAGAGAGAGAGAAACAAAAATTGTTTATTCTTGGGTTGGTTTGCCTTTTTCATTGACACCCGCTCTACTCCAGTTCAGCGCAGTTGGCCGGAGGGCACGTTGGCAACGCGATGATGACCCAGTGATTCGCACCAACGTCAGGAGTTTTGATAGGAAAATTAAATATTGACGAAACACCGCCAAACTCCAGACCTGTATAACGAGTCGAGTAAATACGCTCAAGGCTTCTGTTGGCAGCTGTAAAATGACGTGGCAGCCGAAATTTCGAAACCAAACAGTTTCCATACCTTTTTGGTCGCAGTTGCCCAAGGTGTTTTAGCTGTCCTGTCAGATTGATTAACGTTATGTCAAAAATATATTTAGGATAAGCCAGAGAGTGCACTACTACTAAAACCAACATATCCATAGGATCCTAAATGATATGAGAGCTTAGTCCACTTAGTTTTAATTATTCGTGCTCAAAATAGAGTTGGTCACACTGCTCGTCTTTCATCCGGCGGTGCACCCTGTATAAACGAATATGGAGCTGGTGAAATAGATCGTATTGACAAATCAATCAATAGTGCTCACAGGCGTGTCTCTCCGGCAAGGAATGTCAGGAATACATAGCAGGTGATGTGATAGGTGGTGACGAAGCCTTCACCTTCACCACCACCGAGGTGATTCAATCAAGGGGTGGTCGCGCTTTTATTCCTTGCGGGGGAACCTCACATCCACAAATCGGAATCCCGAGCCATTCCGATGTTATTGATTAAAGCTATCACATTCGTGCAAAAATGGTCGAACCTTCCCAATGTTTGATTATCTAATCCAATTCCTCGTAGAGCAATTGTCATGGGATTGGATCCCACCTCTAAAATGAGGATTTAGCTTCCTTGCAGGTAAAAAGTCTAAACTGCACTAAATGAAACACGTTTAAAAAGTTTAATAAAAATGTGTAGTCTCAGAAAAATTCAAAAATATGTTTTTATGGAACTTTTTCAGTCATAACATCAAAAATCAAATCAACTTGATATTTTGCACACGCACTTTAACTAATTAACATTCTACTTCCAAGACAGAGAAGTATGACCAAGTAATAGTTAAAAACTGTTGAGATGTCGTCATAAATCGGAAGCGTTTAATTGAATTCAAATTTTGATCTCAAACTTGAACTTCTCAAATGACAAATTCGCATTCAAAGATCAAACTTGCGCGAGGTCAAACTTGTGTGCAAGTAAAAGTCGCGGATTTAAAACTCATGATAGTTTCGCACCATTTGTCCACCACTGGTGTGCATGACCGATTTCCTCATTGATCGACATGTGTGTTTGAGTGTGTGCAGTCTCATAGACGACAAGAATCGACTGATGCCGGAACCGTGAGCACACACACACAGAGAAAATATTCTCGAATATATGCCAATGAAATCAATAGTAGCGTGAATTTGACTTCTGGGTTCTGCTCTCACTCTCGTTATCAAACAAAGCGATGGAAAAATACCGAAAGCAACCAGAAAATTTGCTGTCGGGAGTTATCGGGGATTTCTAACAGGGTGTACCGGAAGTGCCACCTTCTAGAATTTATGGGAAAGGAGTGTCACTCCTTAACCATACGATATTACCATATTTTTAAAACAGCAACGCGACTTGCCAACTTTACCACAGGAAAGTTTTTCTACACCATTCGAAAATTGAATAAATCATGGACAAAATGTGTCACTTGTTAGAGTCGCGATGAAACACACAGTGAGTGATGGTCCCATGTCAAAATCAATGACAGATCCGGTTTGGTAATGTGTACGGTTCCAATGCCAATGGCACATCCGTCTCTACCAGAGCAAATTGGGTTGTCGCGCCATAAATGAGAACGCGATTTGCCCATATCGCGAGTTCTCTCAAGACTTACATTAATAGAACTGTGTTATTTGGATGGTAAGCACATCTCGTGTTTGTCTTCGCCATACCAGACGATGTTAGTCACATGAAAATGGGAGTGATTGGAACAGGCTGGTCGTGGAGAAAAACGAAAAGAAAGTGTTGCGCTATTCGAAAGTTTAACCCACATATCATGCGGGGTTTGTAAATACGCTTGGAAACCGGAACTCGCTGAGCCGAACTGCCGCCCTTCCGAGAGGATGGAGTGTTCCTCTCTCTCTTTAAAAACAACGCTATCCATTTTGAATATCGACTCTCTAAAACCCAATTTACATTACGAGAAAAGATCGCGATCTTTGTCTCATTAGGAGCGACACGCTCCATTTACGAAAAGGAATAATCCAATTCTTTTGGATCCTCTTATATGATCCGTTATCAATGAACGCAACGTTCCGCTCTCGAAATAACGTGAACGGCAACGGTACAACCAGAAAGCGCTCTGAGCGGAAGAGCAGCGCTCATTTTTGGTGGGAATGGCGCGTGAATGAAACGGCACAACTTGCAGGGCCCACATTTTGGTCTTTCAAATCAGATTCTCAGATTCAGATTTGAAAGACCAAAATGTGGCCCAGAACATATAAATGTAAAAGATCGTGAGAGCGTGGATCTGCCGTGGAGACTGATCCGACGATCTTTTCTTTTAATGTAAATGATCCCTTAAAAAGATCATGTCAATTTGCATCCCCGACTTCTAATCTGATTTGGTATTTGAGGCGTCTTTGAAAACTCTGAATATTCGTCGACCATCTGGCGTCGTTTGCCTACAGTCTCAAAATATATAAATTTGATATACCCATATCGAATGTAAGCCCGGTTGGCGGCGATATCGCCAGTATAGAACACGCAAAATCCAAAATCCATGTCAACCCCAAATACACGAGTCTCGGTTTTCAAAAGCGTTTTAATTCTGTCAACTTCTCCAGAGATTTCAATCTGACTTGCCACGTTCGTGTTTGGCACGTCTGAGAAACCGCGTACGTCTTCGCATTCCTCCTCCGCAGGTTCTCTTGATTTACTAGACACGTTCATTCCCCCACCCCTTCTTTTTTTCCCCTATCGCCTTATCTCCAGCTGGCGTATTAATAAACCGTTGGAAAAACGGACACACGTCGGGGAGAAACAGGAAGACGAGTTGCACTAATGTAGGTCATTACCGCCTGTCTGTGTAGCCTCAAACCATGTGGGAGCATTGTGTATTATTGTATAATAATAATAGCTGGAACGAAGCCAGCTGCAGAGGAGATCCTCCCGCCCTCGTTGCAGTGGCCCCCCGGAAGTCCCAGTTGCCCCGGGTCAACCCACAAACGTGAATACACACGTAGTTTAGATAAGTTTGAGAATGTACGTTTATGCTGTTTACACGATAACGTTGGCGCACCCCCGCGCCTCTTGCGCGGATTCGGTACCATCTTGGTGATATTGTACAGGTGTATTTGCGATTTTTGATTGTTAAAATTATTATTAATAATGTTATCGCCTGAGGGCAACTCAAAATTGGCGGTGGTATTTTGGTGATGAAGTTTTTTCTCTTTGTCTTTCATGGATGATGCCGTATTGACGTCAGTTCATTTATAAATAGGTTCAGAAATGTAAAATATTTTACTTACCAATGTTAATGGGATAACAATTAGCAGATAACACGAATAGACAAAGTCGGTGTCATCTTATGGACGGCTTACCTGAAAAATAAAAAAATACGATCCATTCTTTAAAAATTGAATTTCGGTAACATGTTACGACAGTAAAATGTAAACAAATTATTAATGTAAAATCTCAAAAAAGCAATAATTCATGAGTGGATCCATACTTTAAAAATTGGATTTCGGTAACAGGTAATCGTACGACATAGCAAAATTTTAACAAATTACTAATGTAAAATCTCCAAAAAGCAATAATTCATGAGTGGTTCACAAGATAGACGTATTTGGCATGCAATGCCAACAATATTTAGCGCCAACACACATCTCAAATAGAATTTTATATTACACTTCCCCTCCTCTCTGTTCTGGATAAATATTTTGCCCTTTTTTGGTCCAAGAGATCATCTTTACGCATTGATCGCTTTTGGCTTCCGAAACAATTTGTAACCTAATTTCGAAGCAGGTGCACTCCTTAACGCTTCATAATTAATGATCCTGTCATTTTTTTTATCTACCTCCTGTTAACTTACGATGGTTAAGATTCTAAAGGTGAATTTCATCTCATTTCGCGATCCCCGTACACAGAATAGAATCTTACGAGTCATGTGTCATTAGCTCAGATCTCAATTTAGATATTCAGAATTAAGACTATACAATGTTCGTTGCTGCTCGAAAAATCACTCGCATTTGATGAGAGCTCTGGCTCGAAGCAATAAAGAAAAAAACTAAACAGATTTATCAACAGACCGGAGTGAAATGCATCCCTAATTGAAACCCTCAGCGTCATGCAGAAGGCATCAAGCATCCCGACCATCGCATCAAATTAAACTCAAGCTACAATAGAGCGTGAATATTCTTGGCAAACAAACGGCCCGTGTGACACCACTGTGCATCACAGTTGTCGGTGCCCTCTGGTGGTGTTCCAGAAAATCTGTTGCCTCGATGGCATTTATTTTGAACTGTTGCCCATGAAGTGCTGTCCTAGCGGGGGAAGGGGAGTTGTGATGACCGAGCGTCGTTCGCGGCGACGATTGCAACCACACGACGAAATGTGCGCCACCCAGTGTTAAAGCGTAGTTGCCCGTAAACAGAGCGCCCAATATGAAGCCTTGAACGAATGAAATATAATACATTCGAACAGAAATTCCCAATATTCCTGTATTGCTGACAATGGGAATTTGAGTTGCACGCCGGCAATTGGGAAGATAGTCAGAATTCCAGAAGTTATGGGGATTTACTCTCAGAGTGTGTGGAGTGTTCGGCGAATTTCTGGAGGCCCTCTTCAGCTTCTCTCGAAAACTAAAACGAGACGCGTGACGCTGTGTGACGTCAGAGACGCTTTAAGAAATGATCAGTGTTGCCCTAATCGCTGATTGCGTCAAAGCGAGTGGTAGTCCTACGGCGGCCATTGTTTGTCGGTTATTTTCAATGATAACCTTGTGATCCACGATAACAGTTCAAATTTGGAATAATACCAGAAATAAATTATTTTTCCTGACGCCAAATTAAATAACCAGAAAGATTCTTCGGTCGTAAGAGACCGGAGCGTGCTCAGCGCTACCCATCGGTCAACGATCCGCAGATATTTTTCATTTAAACCTATATGGATTCGATCATTCACACGCCGTTGTAATATTTTCTCAGTAGAGGCGCTGATGCATGAAAAATGAGCTCCAAAAATGAGCGCTATTCTTGTTTGCCATTGCCGCTCATGCTAAATTGAGAGCGGAGCGCTGAGAAGGCGCTCAGTACACGGATCCCATTCGAGGCTCCCTTCAGAAGCGACAAACGCTCCAAGGAACCGCACCTCGTAGCTGAGATTTCTCAGTGTAAACCTGAAAAATGCATGGAGCTGCGATTTTTTTTGTGCTCCTATGAAACCGATCTTGTGTAAACCTAGCTTAAAGTGTAGATGTTACCAACTCATGAGGTCGCAACTGAATCGTTTAAAAATGCTGTATGGTCGAATGAAACCAACGTGAACTGAAATTAGAAATTTTATTTGATCGACGAATTCAGTTCGTTTGATCTGAATTGTGTGTTATTAAAACTATCCGATCACCCAAACATTCGTTAAAATAGAATCTTATGGCCAAATGTATTTCATCTCAAAGAGAATTTTAGCAGTACAATTCTCTCAAAAGAACCGCTACGGTTTTCATTTAAATTTGGGAATGTGGGACTCAAGAAATGAGAGACTCTTCTTACTTCAACTTCCGGTTAAAATGTTTTGCGACTGAAAGTAGTTCAAAACTATTTGCTGATCCGACTTAAAAGACGTCAAACCCACATATTTCGACACAGTAAAGATATGTAGTTATGAAATATAAAGTATTTCTGAATGTAATTACGAAAGAAGGTTTTATTCGTCTTCACAAAATCGAATCAGCAGCACGCAAGAGCTGACACCCAATTCCCAATAATGCAGTTTGACATTCTTACCAGAGGTCCCTTTTTGTATTTTTTCGATTTTCTTAGCATTCTTCTCGATAGACGTCCTGGGCTCAACCTGAATATCCCTTTCGAGCTTTCGAGGGTTTTTTCTTCAATATGAGATATACGGCCGTGATTTAATCTAACCGAAATTGACGTTGCGGTGACGTTAGGAGTAAGAATATATAAGCAACCATCAGTATAGCTGCAGAAGTTCGAGTAAATACACACAATGTATTTCGTTTTCGTCTATGTAGTGTGGAGCTTGGCTTCATGAGGATTGTCAGAGTGAAATCACGCGAAAGCCAATGAATAAATTTGGGGGCCGAAATTGCATTGAATTTCCACTTCGATCTCGTTAACCAAAACGGAGAGACATACAAATTCTCAAAGAATGAAGTGTCGTCTCTTACAGATTGGCGGTTCTTAAACTGCTGACCGCACCAGTAGAAAATCCACATTTATTTTTCGGATAAAATATGCAGAAATTAACCTTTTCAAATCGTTCAATAGAAATAACTATTCTGCCCAAGTAAAAAGCGTAAAATACGTGGCTTAACATTTATTATAGGTGTCGGGTCTTTGGTGCACAATAAAGACCGGTCTTAGACTGTCAAACAGCATTGGTTTTGTGTCAAAATGGGTTGCGTTTTATTGGATGTCATTGCAATTCCGGCCATTTGTCAACGTTCTTTTTGGAAAGAGAGAAATGGCAACGACTTTCTGTCGCCAAAAACACAGAAATATGCCGTCAGACCGATTAACACCAGAAACACTGTGGATATAATTCATGGACAGGTACAAAATACATGCACAAGTTTTCAATATTTAATCAGGACAACACCTGTAAACGATCATAGGTGAAGTGGATAAAATTCATTGCAGAAATCCAGTTTACAGCACCAGCGTAGAATAATTCAACATTTACATAAAATATAATGCAAATAACGTTTAAAAAAATAAGTAGCACAAATTACTAACATCAAAATAATATTTTCTTTAAATCGAGAACAGCCAACAATTTTTTAATATTTGGATGATTACTAACAAAAATGTTATTTTAAATAAATTTTATTCTTGAATCTCGTCTCGAATATTATTTGAACATATAACCCGATTCATAACTATTGCCTATTCTTATAATAAAATATAATTAAATGCATCAATATCTAAACTATTTGGTGAAACATTTCAATTTACCATTTTTGCCTTGCATGTTAAAGTTTGAAGGGTGTTCGGAGGTTTCTATAGAAACGTTTATACAGTTCCCAGAGGTAGTCTATGGGTAAGTTAAAAAGTTTTTCTTAGTGTGTTTACCTACCTACAGTATTTGAGAAGAAATAGCCCGCAAGAGAGATTGTCAAAAGAGAGTAAAAATATTTATGGAGAGTCCACGATAAGAAAAAAAAACAGCGACGACATCGAATTTCCCACGAGGCATCATTGATCGAGCAAACGCGCCCCACAACAACCAATTCCCTTTCTCTCGCCAACGAATTTTTGATAGTCTTCAAAGTTCTATCGTCAAACTGTACGAAGCACAACCCCCCTCCTTTCTTGGCCAGTAAAGAGGTTGAAATTGGTAAAAATAGATTTTTGTCAGCAGACCCTTGTGTATCGATCGACCCGTCGAAATTCAATTAGCCGTGGTTCTCAAAATACAAAATGATATATTTAAAAATTGGAAATTACTTTTTCGGACGACGTACTTACCTTAGGAAAAATTGAATGTCTTGTCTTTGAACAAATTGATTGGCAATTTTACTTGACAAGGCCGAAGAATAAAAGCGATTTCAAACCCTAAAATGAATTCGATTTACTGAGGTCGCTATGACAAATATTGATTTTCGAAATATTTTCACCGAAGTCGTCAACAGCACTTCAACAAAACTAGATAATTGTTCCCAAAATAGAATTTCTTGTAGATAATTGAAATTGAACGGGTCAATTATTGTGATAATAAATTGAACAACTTTTTTTGAAGAATAATAATTCTTTTCAACGTTTGGCTCTTCCCTCCCAGCGATTACGTAATTATAGACAACAAAAATCTAATTAGCCACAGTTTAATTGAGGAAATGTCGAAACACCTCAGGGCCGGAATTTCCACAACAAAACCTATCCAACCACCGGAAATGACGTAAATTAAAACGGAAACACACCAGTATGGGTAGCGGTGTTGCCATTCACGTACCGTTAATTTCCGACGTCCCTTATTTCTGGCACACGACACAACCACATGGCTGTATTTGAACTAATGAAATAATTAATTATGTTTGTCGGACGTTCGCCTGAACTCTGCATTTGCTATTGTTTTGAACCTGAATACACACGTGGGCATAGGGATATATAACTGGTACATGAGTGGGGGAAATGGCATGGTGAATACATGTATGAGGCGAATACTCTCTGTATATGAGCTTCTTTTATGTGTGAGCACATAAACGCGAAATTATTCTTAGCCTTGTCCTCAGGGGGGGGGGATGCCGTTGGCCTCGAATTAGAATTCGGGTTCACAACCGCGGCCTGGCCCACAAGACAAACATGGCGTTAATATATCCTCATGAGAGTGCCATCCACAACCGACTAACCTTACCATGTGATCACAAATGAGTAGATTGACATATGAAATACCACCAGAAACTGTTATGCACAAGTGTTAAATATTACTTTTTCCATTGATTTGGCCTAAGTGTGGGGTGGGGGAGGTTTCGTAACTTGACCAGTTGTGGAATGGGTCTAAGGCCATCTAAGGCCATCTAAGGCCATCTGGCGCAATGTGAGGGCGTATCAGTTTCCATGTCCACGGTGCCGTTCCAATGCTCCCAGGAGTATCCCAGCATGGCCACGCATGCATGCATCTAGGCACGGGACAAATGTATACATGTAAAGTGCAATAAACGCAAAACGTCTGTTAGCGCAGCAATGAATGTCCAATTCAAAAGAGGTGGGCTGCAATATTGTCTAATATGTTAATTGGTTCTGGGAGTAGCGCAGACATGAATTGTTCTCGGAAAGAGCGCCTGGATCTTGTCGCAGACGAGAGTCATGACATGGAGACTCGATTTATAAATGATGGCGTGTCACAGATATGACTACGGTTGTAATCTGAAAGGAGTTTTATGACGTGTCACTTCCAAGTGAGATTTTGCAATGACTAATGGAGATTGCTAAAAGGGAATTTGCAGGCGTTGACAAAATCTTATTTCAAATCAGCGAAGTATCACTGAGACATTGAACGTTGAAATATGAGAAGAATTATCTTGACCCTCCAAAGAGACACAACTCAATGTTCTATCTTTCATGGTTTTGATGAAAATTTTCACGAGACCCCAAGTTTTAGACGTATCAACGTTTAAGTATAGTAGTTAAATATTGAATATATAGGAATTCGTGGAAATACATAAGACTTCTGCGCCACTCAGTCTATATATGTCTATCATCCTGGGCATTCGATTTGTGAGGAGTTTACGCGACTGTTCGGCAGATGGCGCAATTTGACAACGCTAGCTATTGCAATAGATGAGCGTTGCTAAGGAGCGTTTACAAAGCGCTTCGAGGTTTTCTCGTTAACTTTTATTAGGTAGCGCTCGTGTCAGAATGGTGAGCGCTGGCGAGCGCTAAAACGCGTTGTTTAAGCGCCGCTTCACTGCGTGACGTCGGTTTCCGCTGCGCTGCATTTCCGTTGCACCTTTATAACATACATCCCTTCGAAAAAGACGTTAGCACGTCAAAAGTATGTTCGAAATGTGGAATATGAACTATAGGAGCAACAAATCATGCATGATGTTATCAACTCGAAAGTTGTCTTTGACGTACATATTCCTGTTTAACACTGGATAGATAAACCAGTACGAACTCCAAATAACATCGAGGTGCTCTCTTTTCGAGGCTCTGCTTGGAAGCAATGGCGGAAACGTTCGCAGCAAGACACAATGAAAACAAAATTCATTAACACTGGTGCCCTTTTAGTATTCCCCTGGCGCTTTGTTGTTTGTTAAGACACATAGATATTTCATACGTGCCGTTAGGCCTGCTGGCCTTTTTCCTACGGCATTGCTTCCGTTCAGCGGCATGAAATTTTAATTAATTGCTGCGGCCTCCGGTACGAGTGCATCTGAAAGTCTTCTTACGCGAATAGATAATGGAACTAATTTTCTGAATCCAACAGCGATAATTGTTTTCGGAATGTAGGGAGACCCTAGACGGATATTAGGTCAACCTGTGGTGGCAATAAAATACTATCCATAGGGGGGCCATGGAATTGGAAAACCAATTTGTTTCAGTACAGGTGAACTGAGAGGTTTAACATTACAAATAGAATAAATGTTTTAATTATGCTAATTGTTTAATTGGAGCTATTATTCGTGAAACGATGTAATAAAGTAGTACCTCATTTCCTATTTCAAAGAGTTTCCCTATTAATGAAATACGTGATATAAACGTTATTAATCATACTACTGTAGCTGATTCACTCTGTTTCATAAATTACTTTTCCAGTTCTAAAATGTTGAAGGTGTTAAACGCAGAGTCTGCTGTTGGCCTTGATTTTAGAAGGTTCTGTTTCTAAATCATGTATTTATAGATGACTAGAGAAATTCTATGGCTTCAACGAAAGTCCCAGTCATGTCATGGAAAGGGTTTTTAAATATTTGAAACCCTCGTTCCCTCATTGACGTAACAACATTATTTTTAATTTATTGTATAGTTTTTCAAACGCTTGACAATATAAATATCTAATCTGTTCAAAACACAAAATCATTTTTAATCTGAATTTACTAATAGCTGTCGCATGTATTAAACGATTTACAAATAGAAAATATGGAAATATGACTGGCAGCATTGGTAGCACGTGATAGCGACGGCGCCATTTTGGAGGAGTGGAGACGACATATTTTAAATTTCATGGCGAAGCGTTTTTTTATCTTTAAGTAGGTAATTTATCGAGAAATACACAAAATTGGTATCTGAAATAACTTGCGCTCGACTACAAATTTGAGGAACTCGCTACAGGTGAAATTTTATTCAATTTCGTCAAAGCCGTTCGTAAGTGAACATGGAAACAGACAGCTTAAAAAAGCGAACATTTAATATAATAATATAGATCTCATAACAGAGTGTCCTGATGAAGAAAAAATTGGCCACGTCAATCCGAGTTCTCAAATTGCGGCTGATCACGTGGTTTAAGAAGCTCGCGCTTCCAACGCTACGTGGCGCTGTATTCCATAGTCGCAGTGATGACGTTACGTTAACGGCGCACCTGACAAAGGTGCCGCGATGAATGGAATGACGGCAGGAACCGTCGGGATTATGGTAACCACATCCTTGACACAACACACGAGATTTGGCGCACCTAATTAATATTGTCGGACAAGTAGACCTCTCACCGTTTTTGATCTCGCCGACTATATACGTGCTGCTACACGTGCGACGCCATCATTGTCGCACTTCCATTAACGTCCGACAAGCCATATTCCTCCGCTGTTTATAGTCCTACCACAAAAGCGGGCACACACGCTTTAGAACCGCACTAACATCACTCAGCAGGTCCTACCGATCCACAATGAATAGGAAACACCGAGCACGCATGCATACTACCTTTGTACAAATTGAAACTCCAAACAAACAATGACAAATATTATTAATGACAACACGGATATAACAAAAGCGTTCGATATCCAAATTGCTCATTTAGCATTAACTGTCGTTTCGCTACACACAATAGGCGTTATTTAATAATCTACGTTCGATAACGTCTGTTAAATTGGTTTCTCTTTCATGACTATCAGTTGAATAAATACATCTATTAAAACATAAATTACAATGAGTTTGAAACTGTATCTGCATGTTGGACGCCCAAGTTGACAGCAAGATTTAAAAATGCCCACATTTGTATATGTCCCAATTCTTGCATGTGTTTCGAGCCTAATGTGCATCACATTATGCACGAAGACATGACGTCACGAGTTGAACATCATTTTTGGCTTCGTATTTTTATTTTATTTTTTAAAGTCATTGTAGTGTATTTTTCATCAGTACACCGGGATCGAATAATCGAGAGCCGCGCCGGGAATCGAACCCGGGACCGCCGAACCACAATCAGACGCTAAACCAACTTGGTTACGAAGTCATACAATTTGATTCTAAGTGAACGACGACTTAATATTAGGTAACGGTCGTAAGATCATTGACCTCGAATTTCGTTTTTATCGTACTTAGGCAACTGTAAAAGTCAACTAAGCGCTTTTAAGTTTTTCGTCGGCAATATGTTTATCCTTTAAAACATATCTGTAGAAAAAACAACCTTTCTCGCAAAAAATAAGCAGAATTGCCGCTGTACCAAAAAAAAAATGTTAACCAACTGGGAATTTTTCCATGGAATGCCAACACCCGCCCGCCAGGTGCACAAATAAGGAATTTTTGAAATGCTATTTTTAGGTGGAAATTCCAAATAAGCTAAGTTACGCGAGATTTTCAGAACCTAAAATGGAAATCAATATTCGTTACAATCCGAGAAAGCTGAATTATTAAAGTTCATGCTGGAGCAACCAAACGATGCTTCCAGTTTGAACCAGGTGATTGTCGGAAATTTGTCTTTCAAGAAGTCAAAGCAATTTGTTTTATAATTCGCATTCCCAATTCAAATTGCAACGTACATCCATAGTAAGAATTTAATAACTAAGTATAAATCATAATGAAGTGGTAGGAAGTTTCTTCGATCAATGATTTTAGACGTTTTTGTACTACTGGGTCTTTCATAATGCGGTTAAGGTATTTTCACCTGCAAACACGAAATCAAATTTTCATGACGCGCAGTTATGTTCTTTGTCGTCTTAAACTAGTTCCCCTGCTCCCTCTCGAACTCGATCATGACAACGTCTCTTTTATCCCAGAAAACGCGTTACCACATCAGGCTAGTCGTTGAATATTTGATGACAACTGGCTCGCGACAAGAGCACGGCTGCTTTAAAGCATGGGAATTCCTTTCGACCGAAACAGCGTCCATAAATGCCAAAGTTGGAATAAAGGTTGCGCGGGTGTTTCTTTATACCATCGAAAAAGCACTACAGGTATTTGGCATACCTGAGAAAAGCTCAAGGGTTGCACCGGCCCCGCACCTCACTTAATTCAAATTTCCAACAAACAAGGCAACCTTAAACTATAATAAATACATGTCCGTTATGCAACTGCTGCCGTTTTCAATTCAATTTGACGTTTTATTATTTCAAGCGTTAATAAACCGTTTCCCTCCCAGAATTTATTAAAAATGGTTGGCTACTCTGTATATGAACTGCATCGACAAAATTGTTTCTATTATTAAATTTTTGGGTTCGAATTATTTACGCATGATCTCCACACAACTCCTCCAATTCTTCCAATGCAGTTCACATATTATTACGGCTTTGTTTATATTCAATATTTAAAAAATAGGTCCAATGTACATAGATTCTGTAGCTTTGTTTGGTGGCCTCACCGCTACTGTGTACATTCCAGAAAATATTTTGAGTCTTTTAGTAGCATGATGATGACTAAATGCAGTCTACCACAGCGATAGTCGCGAGTTTACCAGGTGGCCAAGACTTAACATACCAGGGGGAGGGATTTTCGGGAAATCGCGAGGCTGAGCACTTCCCCTCTCTCGCTCTCTCTTTCCTTCTCCTGACATCTATCGGATGACCCAGTGCTCCTAATCGCCGGGAGCTCAACTTTTCAGGCGTGTCGGGAACTCGTCGACGCAGAAAATGTGGAATCCCCGCTGTAGGAGGAACCTCTTCAATCCTTCCCCCTCTCCCCCCACACTCTCCCTCCAGAAGCGCATCGAATCCGATCGGACGACATAAGCCTGGCAACCACCAACGATGAAAGTTGACAGCGATAACGGAAATACCATTCTATTGCTTTGCTGGTAATGGTATCAACAAGTATATTCGTTAAGAAAAACTAGATTGTTTAAATATGTAGGTATATTGTAATCCTAAGTTTCAAACTGTCAGTCCGGGAGTTTACCTACGAACGACTTGACGTCACAAAATGAATCAAATTTGAGTTGTAGTGAGTTCCTCAAATTTGTAGTCGAGCCCAAATTATTTCAGATCTCAATTTTGAGTATTTCTCGATAAATTACCCACTTATAGATTTTTTTAAAACAACACTTCGCCAGAAAATTTAAATATACTCTGTAGCGTCTCCGTTTCTCCAAAATGTGACGCTGTCGCTATCACGTGCTAGCAATGCTGCCGCTCATATTTCAATATTTTCTATTTGTAAATCGTTTAATACCTGAGACGGTTATTTAACAAATTCGGAATAAAATGCTTTTGTGTTTTAAACAGATAAGCTATTTAAATTATAGGGCGTTTGAAAAAAAAACTACAAAATAAATTAAAAACTAGTGTTGTTACGTCATTGCCAAGACAAGTGAGGGAACGGTGTATCGCTGACATGACAATTTCTCTAGTAATAAATATATTGTTACAAACTGCTGCTGCTTCCTCAAATTGTTTATTGAAACCTTCGCGGAAAATTAAGGATGGATTAAACAAAATTTATTTTTCAATTTCAACTGTAGCTAATGACACAATAGGCGCTTCAGTACCCCTATGGATGGGTGCGTCTTCACCGGTACCCTGAGATTGAATTAACGTCGAGTCGTGGCAACCTGCGGCCGAATAATTGAAATAGCCATCAAACCGTCCCGGAGTCTCTCCCTCCTATATACGATCCATTAGTGGCCGTGACGTGATCCACTTACTCGGTGGATTAGCGCGCCATTGCTGCGCCGATTCGCCCGACTCGACTCCCAAAGTCTCAAACAGCAAAAGACACCGAAACGCTGAAGCGACCTCCCGAGCACCGTAGATCCAGCCAAGAGTATTTAAGCAGCCGTCACTCAAAAAGCCTACAACGACCGACCGCGAGATATCTACCTTTCACATTTGGAAACTATCGCAAATAATTCATCACCTCTGGCGCTATACACAGTGAACACAGATGCGCACATGAGCGCGGTAGAATGGCCGCACGGCGCACGCAGCCTCCATAACGGGGTCAATCCGGCTCATCTGCGGCATGACTCGCGCAGCAACACGACCTAGTATATATACATAGTACATGTCAGCGGGGATCGAGCCGGGAAACTTGCGCTTTCATAGATGTTAGTCTTCCTAAGAGCTGTCGCCTGATCGGGTGACTTAATGCATTTTCTGGAAGGTTGAGGACCGAGCTAATCACTTTTCTAGGATATATTCTTGAGATATCTCGGGGGGGGGGGGTCTCGGTGGTGTAATGGTTGGCGTGTCGAGCTGCTGTTATTCCCGTGATCGCGGGTTCGATTCCCGACAGAGACCTCTGGAATTTTTCGGGCGAGAGAAATTCCTACGCACGCCTTCCTTCGGAATGGAAGTAGAGCCGTGGGAGCCGTGTCTGTACGATGTCAGGTACACGTTAAAGATCCCTACCTAGGTAGCTTATACTAAGCCTGGGCTAGTCAAAATTACCAGGCCATCTCCTGGGGGGTTTAGGGCGAACACGCTGGTGGACCTCCTTAACAAATATTTCAGATAACTGGTCCACCATAGGCCCCCATCCGGGGCTGCTTGTGGCTACATCTTGTAATTGTAAATGTAATGTTTGTTAAGGAGGTTCACCAATCAATAGTCATACAGTGTAGGCACCTGATCGTAGGATGCCGTAAATGTATGTCGGCTGTGTGAATTAGAGGAACCGGGGATCAAGTCTCGAGGCTCGGGGCCTATGATGCGAAATGCTGAGTCAGGGTAAACCAGGCACTGCCTTTGTTTCGTATCGAAAATGAACCACTCAGCAGAGAGCAAATCGATGAAGCTAGAGGTTATCCAAACACGTCTTCTAGAAATTATTTTAATTTATGAATTATTCTGCGAGATAATAAAAGCTGATGATTTAAACGCAATTCGGATTTCCTGGGCAAATATAAAAATTGTCTGCTCGTTTGACTCGATAAAGTGTCGTATTTGAACTGTGTTCTAATTTTATTTGCCACTATTATTCCGCTATTCTAATTGTCAGTTTATGGTTTCCAATTCAATCCTCCCGCTTCTCAGTTTCTCCTAAATGCCGGTAGATGGCGTCACGTGACTGTATTTCCCGAAATGCATCATGTCAATCGAAATCAAAATCTTAAGTCGGCAGCGTCCGTAGGCCTAATGTTATTTCTCTTTATAAAATTAATATTGAATTAACGCACACACCATTAGTGAGACAAAACTGAAAATATCGATACTATTGCGAACAGACTCAACGCGATAAGTCAACTGGAAAACTCCACTAGCTGCAATCAATTGCGCATGACAACGTGCACCAAATGCCATTTCAGCCGTGAGATGGCACCACTTCATCCTTAAAACTTTTTTTGTCTCTCCTCATCCAAACAACAGTGTCTATTTATAACGGGACCCGTGTCGACAAAAAAAAAACCGCCCACAGTACATATTTCAGAGAGAAACTCGAGGCGCGATGATGCCGTCGTATCATCATCATCATCATCATCGGCTTTGACTTTATATTTATACAGAGAGTCGTCACTTGGTAACCCGCACTAATCCGATCGCGACCAGGAAGCCAAACCTCGAGGGGAAATTCTTCCATACCACCCTATGAGAAACGAGCTCGTTTCTCGAACTAAGACGGGGAGATCTTCCGACACGACGAAGACCACCACTTTATTCGCCCGTAAGCGTCAGACCCCCACTTAGCGGACTCTGTACACGAAACCCGAATCTTTGGAGTGCACACTGTCCCACGGCTCATTTCTTACACCGACCCTGTCGAAACGGAACTGAATCGGGGCATATCGAATCTTCCCAAAACAGTTCCTCAAGGAGGAGGAACTAATTTCCAATAGCCAAGCATCCATCTCGTCCACCGTTCTACCGCACTTGAAGAGAAATTGAGAAAAGATGAACGCGTCATCCCCGGGATAAACAGTTACATTGAATGACAATAGACAATTAAGAATAATTACAAGTCGATCGTTCAACTGCATCTGAATGAGGAGGTCCAAAATTGCTCACCCGATCAATAGAAGACGATTACAGACATCGTCATCTTGTGACATTCCCTTTTCCGGGGATTTTGTGCCAGAGCCACTTTATAGCGGCTAAGATTCGGTGAAAGCGTCCCGAGGCGAAAACGCGCAAGAGCGAGGACAAAATTAAATTATAAAAAGACGAGCTCGGAAGATAATGGCAGCGTCTTAGTGTCGCCTTTTGAATTTCAGAATTTCACTAAGGCTTACTGTCTTGTTCTGGTCTCCGCCCTAAACGCGTAAGGGCTAATTCTTCTCTAATTGCGTGGCAGTCATAAAAGACGACGTTGGCGCGAAAGCTGGCCTAATTGAAGTATCTGGGAAAGGGCCTTTTCATCCTCTAAAGACCCCCAATACTTGAAGACATGATCGTCACTTCTGGAGGACTAGTAGTCAAAGTAGTTCTGGAGGACTAGTAGACAACAAGTGTATTAAAAATCAGCTTCACATCGGTCCCCCCTAAAAATGAACCGCAAAGATTTATCTGTGTAACCACATTATCTTAAATCTTAAAAATTCAAATTCTTAAAGATTTGGCTGTTGAATAATAATAAATGTTTCGAAAATGACTAAATGAGACAGAGTTTTCATGGAGTATCCGATGCCGAGACCAAAGAGGTTAGTGAGTCCAAAAGCAGCGGGAAAAGTTGGGGCTTCTCTCCGGCTCGGTGTATCTGACCCGCGGCGTTCATCTAAATTTCGAGAAGTACACCAAAGTGGTTGTCTTAAGAGTCTCAGGAGGACTGCGACCAGATTTGAGACGATAAACGAGTACACTCGCTTCGCCTTTACGAGCGA